>PVKB01004280.1:0-150397 GCA_004027205.1 Ctenodactylus gundi | reverse complement strand
TATTTTAAGAGTATTGCTATTTTTAAATGCTAATTTAATTACAGCTAAAAATTTATTTGTAATCCAGTCAGCAATTAAATTGTGTATTTTTCCTTTAAGTTAACTATGTTTCAAGGTCCCAAATTAAAATTTTCTCTATGCACAGACTCCACCTGTCAAAACCATACAGAAGTCAACCGATGTGCAGATATTCACATCCAAAGTGAAGCATCTATATTTCTAATGCTATTTCGAGGCAGTGTATCAGATTTAAGAGCTTTATTATCTCTGAGACAGGACAGCATGTAGATAAATGTCCTCATGGCCCAAGCTACCAAAGAATGTTGCCATTTGTTCTACGGACATGCACCCTTGCACAGCTACCAGACAACTGCTTACGGCACAGCTAAACCAATTCCACCTTCCCTTTCCTCCTTTCAAACCCCTGCACCCAAATCCTCTTTCTCTCTTCTGCTTCCCCTTTCCAAATGTTCATTTTGAAGATATATTTTTCACTGGGATTAATACAGGGTTTGCATTTAAAATTTTCATTTACTAAACAGAAAAATATTTTACTAGAAGGGAATGGTATTAAGGAGGAATGACTTTCCATGTGCCCTGAGGCCCAGCTAAGACAGGATTTGATTTGCGATGTTCGGCTGGAATCTGGATTGATACGCAGAGATGAGAAGGGGTGTTTAATAAAATTTACATTTCATTTTCTCACTTGACACCAGTCTCCTGTCACTCATGGAACAGATGGGGAGGCTGCAAATAACTTTTGTCAGAATCTAGTTGAGGAAACAGACTGGGAAATGAGAAGTCAGAAAGGGGAGAGAGAAGAGAGGATAATTTAGCTCGTCTTGCTCTGCGATTTCAGCGATAGAAACGAACCCATGGAGGCGGAGGACTGAGTGTCAGTCACCTCTACCATGATGGGAGCTGGTTCACCAGGGTAAGCACCCAGAAACTGGAGAACCACACATTGAATGGGAATTCTGAACTTCTTGGGGACGAAAACAGACTTGTGGCAGATCAAGAAGAGGATGAAGAGATCAGTAGGGGGTGGACTAAACATCTTTGTCCTCCCAGCAGTCGCACTGTCTGCTACTAGCTTTTTATCACCATCAGTGACTTAGGCCAACACATATTTTTTAGACTGGCTCTGTAGGTCAGAAGGCTGAAGGGCTCAGCTGAATTTTCTTCTTAGATTAATATAAGGCTAAAATAAAAATTTTAGTTGGGCTAGGAGCTTTTTGTCAGGAGCTTCTGGGGAGGAGGTGGCTCCTTCACATCTGCTCACTCAGGCTGCTGGCAGGACCAATTTTCTTGCCCAGAAGCACTGCAGGCTGATTTCATACCGGCTGTCTCCTGGGGTCATTCTTTGCTCCTCGGGACCTTACTCATCTTTTGCCAGGTGGCTTCCCTCATCTTCAGATGAAGACCCTTCCCCATGTTGGGAATAACTCAGCCATTGAAAGAGTTCCTATGATGATGTCCCCAAATTGAAGTCAGCATGTTAATCCCTTGAATGGCTTTTGCACTACCATTTGTCACTTAATCAAGAGTGTAACATCTCTTGTCACCTTAAAGTTTCTCCTGTCACATTGTCTAATGAGTGATCCCTGTATGAACTCAGGGGAGCAAAATGGCATGTTACTGTTGCCAAGGTAAACTGATAGCTTCTGAGAATCCTGGAGACCCAGGAGCTTAGAGAACAAGGTGTTCCCTGGGGTGCTCCTTACGGATATCTGAGAATCAGGAGAACCTACAGGATCACTGAAATCTCAGGTGGAATCATGTTTGGATCACTTTGGTGCCGAACCTCATTAATAATAAGGATCACACATCACAGAGAACTAAAGTACTAAGCAGATAAGAGTTACTGCCTCAAAAGGCATGTGAGAGGTTTGTAATTGTCTCAATCTGTGTTGTTCATGAACACAAAGTGAGATACAGAAGTTAAGATTACCTGTTGATCAGAAATAACAATAGTAATATGATTTGTTTATAATTTCTGTGTGAATCACAATGATTTTTGTCTTTACTTGACTTAATAAGATATGGAGAAGGAGAATCTAGAGAAAGATTTCAAGAGACCCTGGTGGTAGCTCAGAATGTTTAGACTGTTCTGCCACGGCCTTTCCTTTGACTGCGCAGGAGTGGGTATGGTGGGAAGGGCATTGTTTCTAGATTCTCTGCTTCTCTGACTTGTGAGAATCCAGCCAGGGAGGGGGATCTGGCTGGGGCAGGACATTTCGAGCACAAAGCCCACTGAGGGACCTGAAGGCAGGATTGGCTGCGATACTACTTATCTCCTGTCCAAGCTTCATTTGAAATAAAAATTTTAAAAATTAGACAATATATTTACTCTGTGATCTTTCAGTGTACAGACTGCAGGTATAGCTTGTAACCATGACTTAACAATCTCAATGGAGATTGGAAGCATTTGGAATACTTACGGACAGTTTTCCCACCCACACAATCAGGATTTATCTTAAGGACTCATCTCTCCCGCTACAGTGTGTTTTCCTGATGAGTTCCAGTCTAAGTTGAAACATCTTCTACCATCTTTTTAATACGATTTCTTGTGGTCAAAATGGCGATTCATTATTCACTCAGCCCTTTGCTCTGTGTATGCAACAGCAGTAATTCATTACTAAGGAATCCATGATGGGGCCGGAGGGATTCTTCCTGTCGTGCCTGTCTCTTCCTCC
Source organism: Ctenodactylus gundi (assembly GCA_004027205.1). Lineage (NCBI taxonomy): Eukaryota > Metazoa > Chordata > Mammalia > Rodentia > Ctenodactylidae > Ctenodactylus > Ctenodactylus gundi. The sequence goes on along the minus strand of PVKB01004280.1, from coordinate 147,701 downwards.
CTTTCTGAAATGCCTTCAATCCATTTAAGGCCTTGCTGGGCTCTTCCCTCTCACTCAAGCTTTCTTCACTACGAAGACTTCTTTTGTTACTAGTAGCATGGCCCTCTCTTCACAGCTGTTATTGCCAGGCATACAAAATGCTGAAACAGGGAATCTTAGAGATAATTGCGTTCATAGGGAGAATTTTCATAATGGTTATGTTAAAATAGCATAAAAAAGGTGCTATGGTTTTCTAGTCATTTCTAGGGAGGCACAAAATCCGCATTGCTTTCTGACACGTCTCCTCTAAGGCAGGGGTCTCCAGCTCCTGACCCTGCTACACTTCCGTGCCCGTGGAAAGCCTGGCTGCCTGGGCCAATGAACCCTGAGCAGTGAGCAAGGGGCCACGTGCCACTCCCTGTGAGGGGCTCCGCGTAGGTTCTAGTGCTGCTGCCGATTGGCAGAATGTGGAGCCTCCTGTTGCTGTTTCACATTAAAGCTGTCCTCCAACAACTGCAGAACAAGTACCCAGCATGCCCTTGGGAGAATGGTCTTCAGCTACGCCAGACCCTAATATCAAAAAGGCTGGAGACCACTGCCCTAAGGCACCAATATCAGTAAAAAAGGAATGTTTATTTATATAACTTTAGAAAATAAAGATTGTGATGAAAATATTTCATGCCTAGCCAAGTTGCATTATGTACCAAAGTGATTTTCCATAAAAAGTGGGTCCCAAATAGGCGAATTTCTTGTATCATCTTTAAAAAAAAACACTAGTATACTTTAGCATATTTATATAAAATAAAATTGTGACTCATATATGAGTAAATCATCGTATAAAGATCATCTTGAACAGAGAACCACCTAAACATAAATATACACCTAAATACCTAATCATTTTCTTATAAAACAAAATGCAAGCATGAAAATCGTTTTTGAGAGAATACAAAGGTTAAAAAATATTTAACATGACTTTGTTAATAAAATTTGAAATTATTGATCATATTATCCAGTAAAAAATTGAGGGGGAGATTGGATTGAGGCAAGAGTATAAAATCATATTAAATTTAATACATTGTAATCAATAAGATGCCATTTCAAATTTGCCAAACTAAAATACACAATAGCCAAAGTACAGGGGAAAAGGTGTGCTGACATAACTGATGCTGTGAGGATTCATTTAAGGAGGTGTCTTAGTCAATTCAGGCTGTTACAACAAAATGCCGTAGCCAGAATGGCTTAAAACTGCATTTATTTCCCACAGTTCTGAAGACTGGAAATTCTGATATCAGAGTGTCATAGATTCAATTCCTGGTGAGGACCAACTCTTCCTCAGGTTTGCAGATGGCCAACTTTCTGCTGTATCCTCGTGTGTGTGTGTGTGTGTGTGTGTGTGTGTGTGTGTGTGTGTGTGTGGAGAGAGAAAGAGAGAGAGAGAGAGAGAGAGAGAGAGAGAGAATATTGCTTGTTTCTGTCTCTTTACATAAAGTCTTTAATTCCACCATGAAGGCTCCATCAGTCTAGCCAGAGCTAACACTATGACACATTCTGAGGATCCTACTCTCAAATATCATCACAGAAATTAGGATTTCAGCAAATTAATTTTGCGAGAACAAAAACTCTCAGTACATAATGGAAGGAAGTTGGCAACTTGTGTTTAAAAACCTTGGATATTGCATGTCTTTTTCTCAGTACTGTGTTAGAATGGCTAGTCAAAAACATGAATTTTGGATCAGAGATCTTACTGTTTATTGAAAATGAAAACATATGCAGTTAGAAATAAGGAAACTGAAGAGAGAAGAAAATGCCACTAGAGGATAGTGGTGCCTGAGAAAAAGCAAGAGAAAAGGCCAGGCCAGATGTTACCGAGAGGTCATGAAAGACAAAGGCAGAGATATGGTCTTCAGAACTGGCCGCATGGAGATCACTGCCGATTGTCCTGAGAGCACGCCTCACTCTGCAAGCAACCAATAGCGCATTGTATTGCTTGTAGAGTGAATGAAAACCAAGAAAGTAAAGAAATAAGTGAACCAAAGCCCCACACACAGTGTTGCTGGAATGAGAGTAGAAAAATGGGAAAGGGATATGAAGGGACCTATTGAATCAAAAAATATTTTTCTCTTTTCTCTCGTTCTCAGGTGGGAATTACTTAGTAACATTGGTGGAAAGATACTGATAATGTTGGAAAGAGAGATGACAAGAGTGGTGTCGGGGGAACAGAATGATAGCATGTAGGGTAGTGGGCTTAATATTCGCCATTACTATATGGATAGCCCAAATTTATAGCTGTCCTGTATTTGAAAAAAAAATTGTAGATAAGCACTGAGCCCTTTCATTGGAAATTTTCAACAACTGGAATATGTTATTTCTCAGGCCATATCCATTTTCGCAAATGAAAGCCACGGCTGCTTGACTGAGCATCTGTATCCTGAGAGTCTCCGTATGTGGGGCCACTCAGCTACATGTGCAGTGAGACTCCGTCTTCTGCTGTCAGCGAGGTACCACATGGCAGAGGTTTAGGGTACGTGCAGCTTGGTTCTATCCTGGGGGAAGGAAGGCATGCTATCACACAGGCATGTCTCCACACGCGGAGTGGCTCTCTGCTCGGCCCTGTTTCCTTCATGCGAGTGACGGGAAGCCGCCCCTCTTCTGCCTGAACTTCATTCAGAGACGCTAGGTCCGCAGCCATGTCCACGTTGTTTCTCCACGTGAGGGGACCCTTGGCGGAATCCCCTACTGTCCCCTGGGTTCTTGTCCGTCTCCTGTGTACGTTCCTTAGACTTGTTTCAAGGACTGGGAGTATTTTCTGCAAGCATTATCCATCTCTCTGTGATCTGAAGAGACTACAACGTCTAACCAGTCATAACTTAGAGATAATATTTTTAAATTTATCCACAGTAATACATAGTTACAAAAGTACAGTTATAAAACATATATCGGCCCATATTCCTTCGTTCCTCAGAAGTATTCTTTTAAAAATCCTCTTGTCTATATTTCCATAATATCACAATCCCAGGCTTCAAAAAAAAAACCTATAAAGCAACAATGATTAAAACTACATGGTACTGTACAAGAACAGGTAGGAGGAACAGTGGAACAGATTTGAGGATATTGAAACAAACACCTTTAGTCACCTGATCTTTGACAAAGGGTCCAAAACAATTCACCGGAGAAAAGATGGCTTATTCAACAAACGGTGCTGGGAAAATTGGATCACATGCAAGAGAATGAAATTAGACCGTATCTTGGAAAACAAATCCTGGAAACAATCTACCTGCCCATCCATAGAGGGATAGTTAAAGAAAATGTGGTACCTATACACAATGGAATACTTTGCAGCCATAAAGAAAGACAGATAGGAAGCTTTTGAACAACAATGGGGCCAGCTTGAATCAATAATATTTAGTGAAATGGACCAAACACAAAAAACTGATTATAGGTGGGTTTCTTTCTTGTGAAATTCAAACAACAACGGCATAAAAAGGCCCCAAATGAGTGACGGGGCAAAGAGGGGCAATCATCAACTAAGAAAAAGATGAACCTCTGAAGGAGGGTGGGCAGAGATGCTCATTGATTTCCACAATTCCATGTCTCTAATGTGTTATAGAATTCATAATTCATACATGAACAAAAAAATTACATATATATATATATAATCATTAAGCAAGAAGAAAGATAAAATTGCACGCATAACACAACTTTTTAACTTCCCACATTATGTACCCTTCAATGTATTGAAGTCTGAGATTAATTTGAATTTTTTGATTAGCTTTTAATTTTTGATTTGTATGCTTTTAAGTCATAGTTGCCTTCTCCATGTTCTATACTGTTTAAATTACAACTTTCAAAGATAAAACAGAATTTCAATAAAAAAAATAAAATTGTCGACGAAAGCTCACCCTAATGTTATCTTGAAATTATAGTGTAACTTGACAAATTTTCTACATATACATCAAATTGAGGGAAATTTTAAAGCGGAAATATTTACAGTAAAAAGAAATTTACAATTTACCTTGTAGTAGGGTTAGAACAACTGATTTTTTTCATGCATAAAATGGAAGAAAGAGTGGATGTTTCCCACATTTTTAAAAGAATCTTGACTCTGTTTCTTTGTTACAGTTGGTAATTTTGGAATAAGAATACATGAGAATATTCTGAGACTGGAATAAAAGATGATATAGAAACAACAAATTCTTTGAATTCCAGCAAATTTTAGAATGCCCCGCAAATGTGTTAAATCAACCTCCTATCTCAAAACAGACCAGATTGAAAGGCAGGATTGTTCCACACAGAGTCTCCAATTATTTTAGTGACTTACTTAAAGCCTAAAGATATCAAGTGTTAAAAATACACCTATAAACACCCAAATCTAAGTATTCTGCAAATGAGGTCTCATTTAGTTATTAAATGGTTTCATTCCTTTTTGATCACTACATCTTGAAAATGTGCTTTGTCTTTCAAATACATTTATAATTTATCACAGTGCTATAATGTAGATTGAACTAAAGTGTTCTCCATTCGATAATATCTAATTCCTTCTAATTATAACATTCTCAAAATTGACACTAAAAATCATGCTGGAAGTGGAAGAATACATACATATATTTTAAATGACAGAATTAATTAAAATTCTTTACTGTATGGATATATACAATATTACAGAAGTTGGTTGAATATATTTGCATGAGATTTACATTAGATTTCTCTATAAGCATTTCTGTATATACTTTACATACATATTAATGTATAGAAATTAGATATTTCTGGGTTATAGATTTGAAAAATAATATTCAAATGTGATGGTCCTTGGGAGAGCTCAAGGCACCTTGCATGGGCAGGTATGCTGCAGGACACATCGGGTTCCCCAGCGCTGAGTCACTCACACTGGGACAGACACCTGCCAAGGTTGGGTAGCATCCTGAACACAAACCAAAAAACAGGAAGAGATGATCCAAACTATCCCACTACCGCCCCTCACACTTCACTCTCAATTTTAAATCAATAATTTATAAATATTTTTAATATGTATATGTTGTGTAGTAGCACACTGGGGTTAATTATCATGCAGCACTTCACATGTTTTTATGTATCTATAAGATAAAAAAAGAAGAGTTACCAGGGAAAAATTAAGGTAGGGAAGTCATAATCTGCCTAAGCCACGTATTTTTTTTCTTTTGTAATATTTTGAAGCACTGTCGGTAGCCTCCAAAACCCTAAAAAGAGAATTTTACCCTCATTCAACTGGCTTACACCCCCAGAATAAATTTCCATTGTCATTTACTGTCCTCCTGATATATAGATAGCTTGAACTGAAAATTCTTGGAGACATGAATGTCAGTATCTACCGATAGCCCCTATAGAGTCCAATGCAGTGCCACTGAGAAGCTGCCCACTCCCCTTAGGGGTCGCCTTAGCAGGTAAGATGCCTATAGACATTTGGGAATGAACAGAGAAGCCAAGACCATTCATGGCATCTCACAGCACCATGAGTCACAATTCCTCATGAATTCCCAGCACATGTCAGTACCTCCTACGGATCCCAACTCCAAGGCTCCCATGTTCATACTCAGCAACAGCAGTGTGTGTCGACTGCCTCTGTCCCAACTCAAACACAGCACAGGCCTTAGCCTTTCAAAGATCAGGAAATCCTTGCTTATGCCTTGGGAAAGTCAGAGTGCATTCTCCTCATGAAAACTCTCACCTCTGCTATCTTTGCTTCATATTCTTGGAGTTAAATTATCTAAAGCCCTCCAAGTTCTGAGCCAATGACACAGCAGGTTGCCAGGTTCCTTTGGTTTGAATAAAGATGGCCCAGTGGAAATGTAGGGTGGGATAAAACTGTCTTTATATCCTTACTCAGTTTGCTCTGCTGTCTCTTAGACCCATAGCACAGCCGAGAAAAGGTGCACCAGTGTCCTCCTCCTCCTTTAGCATGGGCAGCTCTGCACAACTCCTTTCTCCCAAATGCAATTGTTTGACCAAGGAAAGAGGTGCTTATCCACTTGGCCATGCGCTTATTTCTGGTCTCTCAGCACGATATTCTTCTAGGTGCAGATTTGACTTAGTTACTAACGGAGAGACCTACTGTGGCCCATGGGCAATTCTCTTCTCCAAATTTAGTATTTTCACACCTTTGTCCATAACTAAAATCTCACCAGAGCCCAAGAAAATAACAATTTTCAAGTGTAAGCACAAACCTGATATGCTTGCACTACCCTGGGCTCCCAATAATGACTTAAGTTTAAACCATGAAATAAAATCCACTTGTGAAAAATGGGGAAACTGCCTACTGGTTGGAAGGTAAGCTCCTATACCTCAAAGCAGGAGATTCTGTCCTCCTGATGTTCCTACAGGATAAAATAAAATTTTTCTGGAACACTGCAGAATTAACTGTAGCTAACCGGACCCTTTCATAATCCCTTCTGTAATGTAAATCCAATGCATTGTGGGTAATCATCCCAGAGGAAGCTTCACAATACTCCTTTGAGTACAAGTCAGTATTGTATGTTCATAAAATTGGTGTGATAGAAACATAATTGCGTCAAGTTGAAACTAAGTAAAAACATAGCAAGTGCTCGAGAGCCTACGATTTGCCGGGCATTGGAGTAGGGTCAGTACACATACAGAAGACATGACGCATCATTTCAGTCTACACGCATTTACACAACTGTTTGCAATTTTTAAGTAGAAAAAGGGACTCAGCCCACTTCCTTTCTCTGTACCCACACAGGTCAGACCTCACACCTTCCCTGCTTATCATCCAGAAATGTTTTGAACGTTCTGCCTTTCAGCCCAAACGGCCACACCAATCCCAGATCACAGCTGCTCCTGCCCAGTTTCTGGTGGCGCTGAATGAAGGCAGAATGTCTCAGCGGCACCCCAGGAGGTTTTCTTCTCTTGGGAAGGCCCCAAGCTGTCCCTTTCCCTGTCTGGCTCACTCTGCCTGTCTTGCCCAAGGTCTGGGCACAGCAGCAGCAGCTGGTCTTGACCTGCGAGTTGATATCTTAGCAACTGCTCCTGGGCCACCTTCCAGTTCTCAGCCTCCTGTGGGTAACCCTGCTGAGGAGCGCAGGTGTGGCGGGGGGCCGCAACACTGGGAACGCTTGGACAAGGCACAGCTGACTGTTCCTCTGGGACAGTGCCTGCGCGGTTAACCTTTCTCCTGGACACTGCGCCCCGTGCCTGGGGCAGAGGCTGTCTCAGCGTGCCCAGCATGGCCTTCATCTTCATGTCTGTAAAAAGAGAAGGAGTAGAAAACTATTTAATTTTCAGTTAATTACATGTTCGTATATTTATAATTATAACATCACAGTGCCAAGTGATTAAAGAATAAGTTACATCTGTTCATCAATTCTCAAATATTTGATTTTTTAAGGAAATGTACTGAATCCCAAGCCTAATTTGGAACTAATATCAATTATGTAATATAAATTGATAAAATTGCTTCCCATCGAACCATTTGTATGATGTTATCAGGTCAACAAGAATTTTTCATTATAAGCAGCAAGGCTTAAATTTGAAAACCAGACCACAGACACCCTAACCTTTGGTAAATCTGGAACGAATTAAGAAATATAAACTTTAAAATGTAATTTTATCAATATTGTGTTTTTATGCAAAATATACAGCTTAAATATCTTTGATTTTATAAAGACTTAAATATGAACATGTAGTGATAATATAAATATACAAGTGAATTTCCGCTTACACAAGCATGCCCATGTCTGGTTGGGTGACAGCAGAAGGCGCACTGGACAGGGGCTGTGAACTCAGGCCGGGGCTCCCCAGGTTCCCCTTTCCTGTAGCAGGTGGTGTGACTTCCACCCTACCCCTGCCCACTCACAGCTTCTGCCATATGATTTTATATTACTCTCAGGTGCCATTTAATTTAGAAAAGTGTACTTCATTTTAGCAATCTTGTTTTAGTTATTTCCTCTCCTTGCAATTCCATTTATAGTTTATTTTCCTATTAAATAGAATTAAAAATACAACATTGGCAAGCTGATAGTACTTATATCCTAATACGTCTCAATTCTTTGAAATAAATAAGAACTTAAAAAACATGATCATGCCATACATCATGGTACTGGGGCAGTAGACTATGTGACCTGGGAGAATATATACTTTCACTGACACACTAGGAGCACTTACCAGAATTGTGGTTTACGTTGTTAAATATTTAAAACATGGTTCCAAAATGCTCCATAGCATAGCAGCTAATAGGCTTAGAATCAAATAAAAGTAGTTAGATTTCCTGATTGGTCTGTGACTTCCTGAAGCCTATTGGACTTAATCTCACTGCGCCTCAGTTCCCTTGCCTATGCGACAGTATAACGCTGGTATCTACCTCACAGGGTTGCTTGAAGGTTAGGTAAGGCAAAGCATGTAGGATACTGCCCAGAGCTGGAATAGGACAGCACTTATCGTTACAACAGCATTGTCACTGCAGTCACCATCAGTACTCAAGTTGCCAGCACTGGCCGGACCCTGACGTCAGTGCTTAGTACTCACTCATTGTACTCATCCATCTTCACAACCATCTCAGTAAGCTATTACTAATATCTATATTATAATTACTATAACAGGTAATATAAGTATACTTAGGAGTGGTAGTGCATGCCTGTGGGCCCAGGTAGTCAGGAGGCTGAGATAGGAGGATCTCTTACACCCACAAGTACAAGGTCAGCCTGGGCAACTCAGACAGATGTTGCCTCAAAAAGAAAAGAAATGAAATAAGCAAACAGATTTAAGGTCTTTGCTGTAATCAAAAGCTTTTGTGAGCAGATGGAGAATACAAACTTAGTCTGGTTCAAACACTATGCATTAACTCTTTAATTTTAAACATTAAGTATGATCCCACGATACTAGTTTTTCTCTGTCTACAATCTACTTTAACAATCTATATTTTAAATTAAATTACACCAGCTTCCTTTGTTCCATACACAGAGAGAAACAGGCCAAATAACATTAAAATAAACATAATATTAGTAAGATAAGATAAACCTAGGTGTTCAACACTGGATATCTTTTTCTCCAAAATTTTACTTTAACAATTTTAAATAATATTTATGTTCAACTTCAGCAATTAACCGCATGTTGAGGACTGAGTTTACATTGTATGTGTGTAAAAGTTAATCCTTACACCAAATCTCTGAAGAGCTTTTATTATCTCCCATTTAGGAGGAAGACAAGGCACAAAGAGATTAAATAAGTTTCCAAGACCACAAATGAAGCAGTGGCAGATCTCGTTTACTTTATGGAACTCAAGACTTGACTCCAGTCTATGCTGTAAGTGACCCACAGCACAGTGTCAAGTTGAAGGGCTCGCGGTGAATAGGGAACAACACGTGTCTGGACACACGTGCTAGATTAAATCCTGCAGGTGGCAGTCATCTTCTAGGAGCATTATGAGGAAGGAGGAAAGTTGAGGCCCGCCCTGGGCCCTCCGCAGGCGGAGGGCAGCACCGCCACCTACGTTCACCATCCTAGCTTTCATTGCCTCTCACCAAATTCATGAACGCCCCCTTCACACAGGTAAGGTACTAACCTGTGTCCTGTGCTCTTTTCACTGGTATTCAGCACATATGGTGTTTTATTATGTATAAGAAACATAGAGTAAAGAGTACCAATTTTCTATTTCAATTTCTTCTAACAGTGGATAGAAAAGTATGTGAACATACAAGAAAGTAATGAGATAAGATGAATGCATGTGAACATTTTTATTTGGAGCATTAAAATTAGATAAAGTAATCCCAGTGATGGCCAGATTTCCATAGGCACAGATGGCCATTCTGCTAAGTCCACGTCATTCACAGTTTCTCTCTCTTTCCATGGTCCTTCCACTACCATCAGCCCGCACAGGCACTCAACTAGGGGACGATTAGAGTTACCAGAACTGTCTGGTTGCCCTGGTTTCCTTCTGGGATCTGGCCTTCTTACAGAGCGTGTCTTGACAGCTCAACCACATTGATTTATGCCTCAGTACTTGTTGACTGGAGTTTCTCATTTGACCTGTGCAGCTGCTTCCATTACCGGTCACCTTTGCTTGTGTGACAGTCCCATCACTCTCTCAGGACTTCAAGTGCCTCCAGGGAAATACTTCTTTTGTGTCATCAACACTGTCCCCTCATTATGCCCAGCTGTATACCACGCACTTCTCAGCTTGGTATCTTCTCCATAATTACTACTCACACCAGGAGGAAAAGACAGAGTTTATCAGGATCAGCAAATAACCAACCAATAAGAATAAATTATCAGGTAGAAGCAAACTTTAAAAAGAAAAAGAGTCTTTGAATTTTAATCCCTTGGTAAAACCAACAGCAGTTCTCATAAGAGGAATCAAACCGGGCAAGTCACCTGTTCTCTATCCACTGAAGACATTGTTATCCTGTTCGTGAGAAGCCTTCATCGGAAATCTGTTCCCCTTGTTCTTTGCATCTGCTTCTATTCATAGAACACTAATGCAAGCCTAGTTTTCTTTTTGCAGACCCCCCAAATTTAAAAATCTCCTATGAATTATTTACGTGGCATCTCCAATCAGCAACTTACCTGACAGACTCCCTAGCTGAAATGAAAGTTCACTGTGTAAAGGTGCCCAGGGAGGCCGGCCACCTCCCACTGCGAGGCTGTAGACAGAAAGAAGTCAGCACACATTACATGTCAGTGCCAACTTCTGAAGGAATCAGCCCCTTTGATCTCAGACCTCCACAGGAAGCTTAGATCTCAGACAAATTAGATAAAAAATGAATTTATAGCAGCTATGTGTCCTAAGGCATTCAGCTGAATGTTTAGGTTTTAGGGAAGGAAGGATAGTGAGTATCAAAACATATGAATTAACAGGCGTTCTTGTCATCTCTCCCTTGCTGTTTTGTCCCCATTAAATGGTAGAAGGGCTTTCTAATCTCACACCCTTCAAGCTTCATAGAGTCCTATCGGTGGATTTAATCAAGTTGTAGTGAAAATGAGGTAAAATATAAGGACCATTTTTCCTTTCTTTACAAAAAAGAAGACTTAATTTTGGGTCTGTTCAGGGACATTCCCACTCAGCGTAAACTTTGCCAATCTTCCTCAACCCCTATTGGATTCCAAAACTTTCTAGGCTACAGAGCAACAAACACTCTTCTCCCGATTCTAAAACTTGTATGAGAACTAGTCCCTGACTTCTTTTGCAATAAGAATATTAACAGTGAATCTCTCCTTCCAACCCTGTCTTTCTCCAAACTTCCCACATTTTCCTCAGCCCAATTCCTATACTATGTTGAAGGTTGGGTGATTGATTTGTCACAGCAGGCCTAATATATTAGTAGTTGGCATCTTTGAACCTAAACAGGCTGCGAGGCGAGGAGGTGAACTACTGATCAGCCAACCAACAGGATGGCTCTACCACTTGTCAGTAAAGGCAATACTCATGCCCCGGTATCAGACGGTGTGTGAGCAACCACGACTAAATACTCCAGCTAGTGTTCTGTCTAATTTTTGTTCTTTTAAGTGAAAGATTGTTATTTAATAGAAGAGCATTATTTCCTCTAGAGAGCCCATGTATCCTTGTGTCATTGTCCCATTATCTTAAAAATAACATAAATTGCTACCTTCCTGCTAAAGCCACTGACACAAAATCGATTATTCTGAAAAATTTGCTTGGCTTCATCAGTCTGTATTTTCTGATGAACCTTATGTTCATCTTATGACATTCTATATCGTACAAAATAAATGAGATCGCTTTAAAATCAATTTAGGAAATCTAAGTTTTCTGCAATGCCAGTCAATGCAATTACAAAGTACCAAAATCCCTATATATTCAAATATTAACTTTAAACAATTCAGTAAAATGTATTTATGCATTCTAAATGTCCCTAAGAACCATGAGAATCCAAGGAGCATTGAGAAGGAAGATGGAGGAAAGGAGGAATCATTTTCATTGCCTTCACCACCCTCTCAGTAATAGCTCTCAGTGGAAAAATGCAGTCCATGTTTCAATTTCTTAACAATCTATTACAATAAAAGACATACTGCCACTAATCTTTCTCAAAATACGTCTCCTCTCTTGAAGATGCTTATCCCCTCACTCTTGTCCTTTTCTGAAGTAGATCTGGAAGCCCTCTTCTGTATGTTCACTTGTGCTGCCCTGGCTGCCTTGATGTCTTGAGTTAATTCAAAGCATTTAACTTTCATGGTTTTTTGACTTCGGGGAAGAGCTAGAATTGCACAACGGCAGATCCAGAGAATAAGGTCAGCAAAGGGACAGCATGATGTTTTTACAAGCCCGCCTTTCCTTGGATAGTTATCCACAGCAAGATTCATCAGTTTTCTTTCATCTTCATTACTGAGAAATGAAGCTAGGGCCTTTAAACTGAGCTACATCCCCAGCCCCCCCCCCTTTTTTTTTTTTTATTTCAAGGCAGGATCTTGAAAGGATGTTAAACTACCCAGACTAGGTTCAAACTTGCAATCACCCTGCTTCAGTGTAGAAACAAAAATATTTTTCTTTTTACTTTTCTTTTCTTTTCTTTTCTTTTCTTTTTTTTTTGAGACAGAATCTCATTCTGTACCCGAGGCTGCTCCTGAGCTCATTGGTGTATCCCAGGCTGGCCATGGACTCAGGACAATCCGCCGGCCTCAGCCTCCCAAGTGCTGGGATTACACACGTGGACCACCACACCCAGCTTTATGTGGTGCTGAATAATTGAACTTAGAGCCTTGCACTTGCAAGGCAAGTGCTTTAGCTGCTGTGCCCTTCCTATACCCCCTGCCGCCAGCCATCTAGAGTGTTATAATTACAGCCTGTATTACCAGCATGGCTAATTCACCCAGTTTTTGATCATAACTTGTAAAGACATTCACACACACACACACACACACACACACACACACCAAAAAAAAAAAAAAAAAAGAGGAACGGCCTTCCAGACCTGCTGTAAACAGTGGCAACAGCAATGGAACAGGTGCGTCTAGAGCAAAGTGGGGGATTTTTTGAAAGTAATAAGTGGCATGTGCCTTGTTCTATAATACTTTTAAATTTTAAATATCTTCATATTTTTTGATGCCTCACAACTGCGACTGAACTAAAGGCCTATCTGTTAAATAAAGCAAGAGGAAGAGAAACGAAAATCAAAGATACTGAAGAAGTAGACTGGATAAAACTTGGCCAGCAAGGACGAGGCCAAGAGTGGGAAAAAGGAGAGCTGGGAATTGAAGCAACTCTGAGGGGACGACGACGGAGGAACAGATGAGAGGAAGCGGCACGAAATTGAACTTTAGTAGAGCAAAGCAGGACTCTCTCCTTGGCCTTTCTATGCACCTGGGCTTCTGCAAAATGGGCAACCAAGCCCTCAGTGAACAGGACCTGAAATGCTGTGATAGAATTTAAAACTTGGAAAGGCAAAACCTGTAACTGCAGCTAACATTTTTTTCTTTTTTAAGCATTCCTTCCCATTTTTGAATTGTTCAAATGCATATTGCATATTCTGACTGCTTGACACTTAATTGTTTATTGGTTGGAATTATTCTCTAATGGTCTCCAAAATATTATTCCTGTGTCTTATCCATATTGGAAATTCACGTGGAACAGTTAAGCAGGTATCATCTCTTGGCAGTTATATAGAGAAGCACTTCTAATGAACTGAATAAATGGAGAAACCTGAGTAAATTCAAGCTTTGAACGATGGCTCAATGGCTCTGTATGCCAAAACAACCCGCTGTACTTCGAGGAGGTATACTTCACTCCCTTCACACCACAGTGAATTTCTAGCATCTGTACTACACTCATAAAACATCTGATAAAAGGGGCAACATGACAAATGTACTATTTAACTTCAGTAAATAATCTTAAGTGATACGCTAGTGTTTAGTAAAGGCTGAATGTTGAGGAGCAAGAGAGTCATTTATTTTATCAGCAAATGTTAAAGTTTAAAACATTCAAAGAAAGAGAAAAAGTGTCATGGAAATAATGGAATAGAACCGGACTTATTTAGTCATAACAACAGGCGGATGTTTTATAGCTGATAGTAATATCCAAATGAGAGAAGAAGGCACAAGAGGCTCTTAAGATTTGATGCAAGTTTTGGAGATAAGGAGGCAACTACACTATGGTGTTGGGGCACGAGGTGCGAAGGGTTTGGGGTGACATGTATTTTATTCAGAGCTTGAATGTCCGAACAAAATGGCCTCTGTGATGCTCTCATCTCTTCCATCAGAACCCTCCCACAGAAGCTCCGTCCCTGTCTCATTCCTGGTAATGTACTAATAAACCACCATGTAAAACTGTTCCTCAATAAAACATCCAGGCACTATGGGCAGCTTAATGAGGTTAACTGAAGCGAAGCGACAGAGTCACGCAGACGACCACATTGGGGTAGAGGACGTCCGGGTGGCTCCTGTCACCTGATGAATGAACGCAGAATGAATCTGCAGGTTAAGAGCCACATTTCATGGCAAGTTCAGGCGCCTGTTCCGGGTTCCCATGTTTTATAGTTTGGATCTAGAATGTGCCCCAAAAGCCTCGAGCACCTGGATGTGTGGGATAACTGTAAAACTGTGTGCTGCCGGGGGATGGAGCCAAAAGGGGCAGACACTTAGGGTTTGGCCTAGAGGGATTCGGGGGTGCCCAGAGTCGAGCTTTAGATATGTTACTGACTGGTGGGCCAGGAATTGAGGTGACACCCACGTGGGTGTGAGCAGCCCAACTGGCATCTCTGTGAAACCTTCTGAAACCGGGAGCTAAATAAATCTTTCCTCCCTTAAGTTATGAATGTCAGGTATTCTATCTCAGCAACAAGAAAGTAACTAAGACACCATGCAACAACACTAAGAGAATTTTCTATTAATAAATGGATAAGAAACCAAAAATATACCATCTCAGATAAAATCTTGAAAGAATTTCTCCTGTACCTTTGGGTCTGTCTACGTTTTCCCCCAGTCTCATTCCCATCTTGCTCCTCACCTCTGCTACCTTTTGGAGTCCAGGAGCTGAAGCACGCGGGTTGATTTGGGACTTTTACATTGTATCTTATTTTCTGCATGGGATAAGACACAAACAAACTATAGGCTGACAACACACATGCACACGCCCTAACAAGGATCCGCTCAACTGCTCAGAAGTAGAGCAACGGTGGACTGCTCTATTTTGGTAAAACATAAACTTAGAGTTCAGTAAGACTGGTATTCCTTTTCAAGAAGAAAATGTGATAACTCTTATTTTTTTCAAAAAGTAGAAATATCCTTCTCCTCAGGAAATATAGTTTTAAATAGTTCAGACCCATGGAGATGATGTGAATACTTTTTATGCGCTGTGCCTGTTCGTGGCCAGGTTCCTGTGTGTTCTGCACAGCTCTACTTTATGTATTCTTCCACAAGAATACATAGTACGTATTGATCTCAGGCAATTCCTTATCTTTTCTCTGCTTGCCACCCATTCCAGGGACAATTTGGTAGTATAACCAGTAAAAGTATTGGACATAATAGGCAAGATAGGCAAGTAGTATTTTTTTTTCCCTAAAACTCAAATTAAACAATAAAGCAAAGATTAACAGTGCCGACTCATTTCTTAATGGGTCTACACTGAGTCCAATTTGCATACGAGGCATTTGGCAGCTACACCCTCTGCTTTCCCAGAGTCAACAAAGTAGTCAGGTTGGCAGCTTTGGCATCGCCAAGGCAAAGCTTCTGGAACTGTGCTCTGGTTCTCCCTTGTCTCTACCTAACAAACTGAAATGTTAAACCAATAATCTTCCGCTAAGAAAAAGGAATGGCACTCCCAAGGATTGCTTGCCAGCGGGGTGACTCAGCCAATCCTTTGTACCCCTGCGATAAGATAGAACTTCCTTGAAAAAGCAACACCACCACCACAATAACAACCTAAAGAAATAGCGATAAAGTGCTTCAGAAGCCAACACGCAGGAAGCACGAGGGGCCATCATCTCTCCCAAGCACCTGTCTCCACAGCTTACCTCCTCCTGCTCTCGCGGGAGCCTTTTCAGGCTCCCCTCGTGGTCCTCGGTGTCCAGATGGGACAGAGATGCAATTCTTCTGATCATTAGCCCGGGATGCTGAAAGCTCTTCAGGTTTTGTTTCTGAATTAATAAAAAGAAGCATTTTTGTTCTTCAGAGCATCTTGATATGTAAGTGGACCTCCCAGCGTTAAAGTATACACCCTTCTCTACACCAAGATTTGGATATCCGAGCAATAAAATGCATACAAATACGCTCAGCGCTTAAGAAGCAATAATGTACCATCTCACACACCAACCATCAACTCTGTGGTAAAAAAAAAAAAACTTCCTGTCATATTAAGAACATGAACAGTGGCTCGTTTAAAGCATGTAGTATGTATAAAGAACACAGCTGAATTTGAAAAAAGTAAATTACCCAATGTTTTATTACATACTGAAATAATAATTTTGATGTGTTAGGATAAATAGTTAATAGAAAACTACTATTCACCTCACGTTTAAGGGTTATACTTCTGTTGGACAGAGTTAGTGACAGAACGTTACATAATTTTTCCTCTCATTTTATTAATATGCATAAGTGCAACACATAACGTGTACACTGATCTTGAGTATTCTGTGCATATACCTATCGTAGCAAAATTACAAATACTTCCAAGCCTTTTAATTTAAAATATTCAAGAGAAGTTACCAAGACATAGGTGTGTGAACTTTTTACCCTGCCTCTTCCCTTGTTAGCAGCCCGTTTGAACAGTGGGTGGCGTGTCCCTGGAGACCTGAGACTGAAGGCTTGCTCTACAAGGCAGTGCTATTAGGAGGGGTGCAACTTTGGGAGACTGGCTTTGGTTAGAGGCCTTTGGGTCACCAGGAACATGCCCTCAAGGGGATTGTGGGACTACGGCCCCTCTCCCTCCTTGTCCTCCTGGTGCTCCAATTGCCATGTGAATATACGTTGCTGTGGATGGTCCCATCACAAGATGCCTCAACTTGCTACCCTCACCAGACACCAGACCAAAAAGACCTCATGATCTTGGGCTTGACACCTCCAAAACTACATGCTGAACAATCTTTTCTCTTTGTAAGTTTCAGCTATTTCACAGCAATCACAGAAAGCTTGCGGATACAGCATGAAAACCAGGAAGCGGACATTGCTATACCACAGAAGTCAAGCAGATTTGTACTTTTGAGTTTTTTCAAAAAGCCTTGTCTCTAATTTATCCCTGGCCAAAGATATGTTTCATCTTCTATTCACTTATTTAATACATGTATTTATTAAAAATATACTTTAGTCTCTAATGCTAAGAAGGCGCCATGAAGTGTGTATGAGGAGGATCTTCCTGTGGCCTGACACTATGACGCTTCTGCATGTGTGGTGAGGACAAACCAAGGCACTTGCATGAGAGTGTCGAGTAAGCCCACACCTTATTATGACACGAAAAAGACAGTTATGAGACAGGGAGCAGATATTTTTGAATAGGTGTCATAAAGAAAAACACAGTCTGAGTTGAAATAACAAAACAAACCAAAACCCAGTAACAGCAGAAAGAAAAAGGCTGCTTCATTTAATATCATCATTGATGAGGCAGGGAAGATAATTAATTTTAATAAATTAATAAAATTAAGAATTGATTTTCTATTTAGAAGCATATGTAATGATATTCTGAAGGGAAATCAATTGTGTGATTGTGTTTCAAGCTGAACCACCTGATGCTTTTACAGAACACAACGGAAATAGTACCTTCCAAATGGCCAAAGTATGTTTCCAAACCACTCCTTGGTGAACTCCAAGTCAAGTGTAAGGTTCACTAGCGTATTTTTATGAAACAGAGTGCAAAAAGTACATTGGACAAACCTCTAAGCAACTAATTTTGTCAAATTTGGGTCTGTAACCAAAGAATGCCCACGATTATCTGGGAAAACTCTTAAAATATTTTCTCTCTTCTATTGTATTCCTATCAGAGGCTGCAGTTTCTGTATTTACTTTGGCATATACTAATGCACTACAAAAGATTGAATTTGGAACACTGTATGAGATTTCAATGGATTGCTGTTAATGACAACATTAAAATTGTTTGTAAAAATGCTACCCTTTTCTATTTTAACATTTAATTTGAAAACACTGTTAGATGGGACCCACCTAGACAGATGTTCTTTAGGCTCTCAGTGATTTTTAAGAGGATAATGAGGTCCTCAGAAAAAAATTTTGAAAGTTGCTGGCAGAGATCATAGAGTCAAAAATCAGAGAATCACCTTATTTGAAGAGGTTGGAAAACAGTATAGTTCTCTAATCTTAAAAAAACTAATGAATGCCAATGTCAGACTGGAGGAACACCAAGTGGAGAAGACACAAAGAGGAAAATAGAAATCACTAGTATGAGCTGACCACTGTCATTTTTGCGTAAAGGTCCTATCAATCACTTCATATATTTTTAAACACAGAAGTCAGTGACTAGTAAGAATGATGTGGAAATTTAATCTAAGCAAATATGACCACATATGTAGAAAGATCTACAGAATGAAAAGATTACTGGGATAACAAAGATTAGTAATTGTAGGAGGAAGTTTCATCTAGGACTAAGGAAACAAATAACAACAATAGCAACAACAAAGAACAAAGTTTGCAGAGCCTAAGGAGAGGCCCCTGAGCCCCTGATGAGCTCGTAGCGTTAGACAGTAAATGGAGGATGAAATAAGCCAGCTAACTGACAGGATAACATGATGTAAAACAAGTGCGAAATCTGTTTACTGACCACAAAGTGCCACACACACACACATGCACACATATTCGCACAGATTTTAGAGTTTAGATTAGAAAACTAAACATGAAAGACAAAAACCCCTACAGTTCGACATATCACAGACAACACAAGACAGAACCAGGCTGAAGCTGCATTCTTGCAAAGGACAGAAAGTTTCCGGAGGCTTGTCCCTTCTAGATCACCCCGGCAGGAGAGGCAGGGCCACCTGGATGCAGTGCTGCTCACACACAGTGTCCACCTAGCACGCTGACCTCCTCAAGCCTTGGCAAACTCCAAGCACATGTGGAGTCCTAGCGGTGGCATCATGCCGCCCGCCCTCCCTCCTTCACTGGAACATCACCTCTCTGCCCTTCCACTTTCGGGCTCTTGCTTTGAACTGACACTTGCTTTTAAACCTGGCTTTGCACTAGCCTTAGCGTCACAAGTATTCGACCGGCTCCAGTGACCACCTGCGGCTGTGTTGAGCAGAGTGGGGAAGACCTGCTCCTCCCTTTGCTCCTTCAAGAACAGAGTAGAAAGATAGAGAGAGCCTCCTCCTTCCGTCCATGATTCCTTCCTGAGAAACAGTGACATTCTGCTTCCGGGAAAATATATTTGATGTCTATGCTTCCAGAGAAAGACGTACCGTTTTGACATTTACCCCTGAATCTGTGACTTCCTTTTACAGGGTCACCTGGTAGTAGGTGCTGCTTCAGAGGGCAGGAAAGTTGGATCAAAACTGCCTGGCTTCTTTGTGTCTGTGTGACCTAAAGTAAGCTACTTACCTGTTCTGTGCCCTTTCGTACATCCAGATCATAGACCCAACATTGACTACCTATATCATATGTTATGAGAAGGAAGTAAATTAATTTATCTAAAGTAGTTAGGATTTAGTTCATTGTGATTATCAATAAATGGGAGATTTTGTTATCGTTTCAGATTAGGCAATTCTTGTCTCTACTGTGTTTGCTAAGTGACTTAGTAGGAGGTAGTCTGTTTTGTATTTTACATAGCTTACTTGAATCCAAGTCTATTCTACCAGTACAAACATCTCCAGCCTTTTTCATAAATTTTTGACATAACCTCCCTGAACTGCCCAGGTTGGCCTTGAACTTGTGCTCTTGCCTCTAGCTGAGTAGCTGGAATTACATGTGTGCACTACTGTGCCCAGCTGTGTATATTATAATTTCATGTATTGTAAGAGCTTATACAAATTCCTCATTTGAGGAATAAAAGAATCACGAATAAACTATATGTGATTTACTTTTCAGATATTTTCATTTCAAGAAAAAAAATCCACATACTTCTATTTTTGCTTCTCTTAAACCAGCAGCATAGGAGACAGCTCAGGGCCAGCCAGGAGACCACGGAGCACAGGGCGGTGGCCAGGAGGAGGGGTGACAGCGCCCTTCCTACTGCAGGCCGGACAGCAAAGGGCCTGGATCGGGCTGTGAAATTGGCTCCTGTGGTTTTAGAAAAAAAATGTGGTAAGACGTTAAATAATAAAAATGTTGCAGAAAAAGATGCCCATACAAAAGTGCATGGCACAAACTTCATACTCATTAAATACATATTAAGTAAATAAATCAAGAATTTATTTTTCTGAGGAACTGTGAAATTCCAATAATGTCTCATAAGCATTCTTACCAGTTCTGTTCATTATTGATGAGGAATTCTCATTTTCTCAATCTACTCACAGACCTGCTGCCAAGGTTTGTGTTTGGAGTGACCCTCAGAAGCCTCATGTATTTGGATGCGGTGGGATATCTACAGAACCATGCACTGCTGGGAGATGGGGCCTGGCTGGAAGGGGCTAATGCCTGATGCTCGGTCCAGAAGGGATGGGATGCTGAGGCTCGGCCTGAAAGGGGGCAGATCCCTGGGGCAGGACCTGAAAAGAGTAGCTCTTTGGGCCAGGCCTGGAAGGGGCAGATTCCTGGGAAAGGACCTGGAAGGGGGAAGGCCACTGGGACAGGGCCTGGAAGAGCATATGCCGGCTCTGCCCTTAAATTTTTCCTCAGGATGCTCTGAAGAGCTCCTCTGCCTCTGCCTTCATCATGTGCTTCTACCATTGCTGGTCACCCATGACCTTCTAAAATTGTGAGCTAAAATCAATCTTCCCTTAAATTGCAGATGTCAGATATTCTCTCTCTGCAACAAAAAAGTAACTAAGACACCCAGCTTCTTTTCCAAGTCAAAGTAGCAGCTGCATTCACTCTTGGGCTCTACAAATTAGAAAAAGAAAATAGTTCCAGAATGAATGGAAATATTTGCTCTGGCATGTGTATCTGCTTAAAGCAAAGCATGCAGCCCATCAAAACTGGGCAGAGGTTTCTTCCAGAATATCATGAGTTTTTCTAAGGTTCAAAGGAACTGTGTTGTCCAGAAAGCTGAAAGGGAGTGGCAGGGAGCATTACTTTGGTTATGGAGGACGCAGTGAGACAGGAAATGTGTTGCCGAAACAGTGCATCTCTCTACAAGTTTACTGAAAACTCTCTGTTTTTGCAGTCTGGAAAACTTGGCTCTTATCCCACTACTATTTATGAAACAGGCACAAAAGAATCTTCAAAAGATACTTACCTATACGCAAATGCACCCATATACAAAGCCCACCACAAATGTAGAAAAATGTTTATGGAAATATTTATGGAGAGGAGGGGAAAGGAGAGGATAGAGGACAGAATAGAGGGGAGAAAGGGACAAGAGGAGAGGGAAGAGGAGTGGAGGGGTCAGTTATAACCAATTTCAAGAGCTGAGATGAAGGGCTGGAGAAATGGCAGGGGAAGTACAAGGCACCACATAAGGCCAGGTATGGTGGCCTGTACTGTAATTCCAGCACTTGGGAGGCTGAGGCAGGACAATTTCTGTGAGTCCAAGGCTAGCCTGAGCTACGTAGTGAGTTCAGGACCAGCCTGGGCTACAGAGCGAAAACCTGTCTCAAAAAAATAAATAAAATAAAATAAAATAAACTGAGATAAAGATCAGATGCGGTGTGCTGAATGAGAGAAATTCAGCTCTTCTTCAGTTCCACTTGAATGACATTCTAGGAGAGATCTGACTGCAAAGATGGAGAAAGGATTGCTAGTTGCCAGCAAGGGGAAGACGGGGAGGATGTGAGAATGTAGGAGTAGTAAGAAGGGAAGTAGGAATAGCACAGAAACTGGTTAAGGAGGAGATATATGAATCTACATCTGTATTTGAATTCATAATACAATATACCATAAAAGGTCAATATTATCATATGGTAATTTAAAGAATAAAGAAATCTTAAACCTTAGCTATAATCTCAGGGAGTGGTAAGTATATTATAATCTTAACTATGGGGCTAGATAAAAGTAAACGTCCCTCAAAACTTACCAAATAGTTTAAAATATGCATATTTTATCATATTTAATTAGGTCATGATACAAAAAATTAACAAAACCTTGCTTGCGAACATGATTTACTTAGAGATAATATGTTAAAAGTAGCTCATTGAAAATCAACTGTAAATCTCCATTTTTGTTCAGATAACTCATATATTACACTTTCTATTTTCTCCACTCAGAGAAGCACCATGTTTTTCCATCCTGCGCTTTTCCTCAACCTGCCCGGCCATCTGACCAGATGCCAGAGTTAAGCCTTCCATATCTTGACTTTCAGCTGACCCACATCCAAAGCTCTCGTGACGAGAGCAGCTCTGGTTTCCCTTCGCCTCCTCATCCCCCTCACACTTGAGGCTCAGTCTGGCTGCCCATTGTCAAATAGCTGCTTCACACACATCTGGATAAGCTCAACGAAGCTCAGAGGAGGGGAGGATTCACCAAAGAAAAAACTTCTTCATCCTGCTGCCCCTTCTGAAATCATAACTCAAAATAGAGAACAGTAAAGGTCAACTAAATCTCTCCTCCTCAACATTACATGAGTCAGATGTTTTTGACCCAGCAGTGAAAAGTTGACTATTACATTAATCTACCTAACAAATTCTAGGAGGCAGCTGAAGAACCGGTCGTCTGATATAAATGCCAGGGCTGCCTCAGTCCCATGTCTGCTACTTGCTTCTATAACGGGTTCTTTAAAATACCTTGATGACCTCCATTTCTTTCTGAGCAGCTTCTTGTTTACATATTGATCACCGGGGCTTCTTTTGAGATGTGTCTGTCTAGGTTATTTGCCCATGAAAGTTGTAAAAGGGTGGGAAAGACAGGGGAATGTGACTAATGCATAATACATGCACATATAAAAAGGGCACGTGAAACTCTGGTTTATATGATATACATGAGCAATTACAAAATGTAACTCATATCGGGGTACTCCTAAGTAAGCTTTGAGGAACTTAAAATACAAAGGTCTTGTACACATCAGACAGACCTGAGACCAAATACCCAGTTCTGCATGTCCAACACCTTAAGACATCTATTTAAAAATCCAAGTTTTATGCACAATCCCTGAAACCCCGTAGTCAAGGACACTGAATATATTTCTTCATCAACTTGTTGTTACATCAGAACATCATCATAGGTATTATAAGGACACCTGCCCTATAGAATTAGAATTTAATAATTACACCAGACCTCAGAAGGCAGTCCTTTCAGTAAGAAAAAATAATGTAAAACTTGGAATTAAAGGAAAATGTTTGTATATCTTATCAACATTACACTGAAACATACCCAATCAAGTTCATCTCAAGTGTACCAGATTCTCTAGATAATACTTTTGTTTGAACCAATGTGTACCTCTCTCTGTCTCTATCTTTGTTAGCATAGTGTTCTGCCATATTGCACAAGCTGGTGGCAAACTCTTGGGTTCAACTCCTCCTCCTAGGTCAGTCTCCTGAGTCAGTAACTGGGCCTATCGCCTCATGCTAATATTTTTTCATTAAAGAGATATTGCATTTGTTAGCTTCTAATACACTGATAAGCTTCAAATAATTTCTGTTTGGTAAAATACAAATTAGATCTTCAGATGTGTAAACCTCATATATGACTTACACTATGCTCACAAGGGCTCATTATGTATTTTCACGACATACTGTTTAACACTCGGGACAACTGATTCACGTAACAATGGACACAAGATTTCTGCCTGTGTTTCCAAACTGTCAGGATATGAAAAGGTATTAGTACCATTTATTTTCTGGGTGAGAGGGAGAGAGAAGAGCAGAACCCAAAAGAAAGACATACTACCAATATTCCAGGACTCTCTTTTATCAATTATGATTTTATAATGATTATTGACCAAACATCAGAAAGAAAAAGAAGAAAAGTAAACACACAAAGCAAACTCTAGCGGAGGAGAATGCGCATTTGGGTTCATGCTCACTAGGAGTTTCTTGAGAATTAATTTCTGCGTGTGCTTCATCTTCTTGTGCCTTCAAGATAAAGTCAAGTGGATTTTTCTAAACTATGATGACTTTTTACTGATGAATGGAGTTACTCCCATTGCAAGGAAATAGAGGTTATTTTTTTTCAAAAGAAACATAATAAAAGCATGCAGCGCTGACATTACCTGGAGGGGAAGTAACAGTAAAAATAAAATGCCAGTTTGACCCCGAGATCAAGACTGCCAAGTTGGAGAAACGCACATAGCCATCTCGTGTTTCTGCCTGGATACATCCTACAAACAAGCACAGAACAAAAGGAGCATGGTGGGTATCCTCTCAAAAGCAGTGTCTTCATATCCTCTCTGAAAATAAGAAATTGGAAATTCAAGAAAAAAAACTTCATGGTATTGAGAATCAAAACCCAGGTGCACAACCTCAAGCACCGAGCTGCACTCCCAGCCCTTTGCAATTTTTTTTCTTTTTTTTTGAGGCAAGGACTCAAACTTGTGGTCCTCCTGCTTCAGCCTTCCTCAGTGCTGGGATAACAGGCATGGGCCACCGTGTGGATTAGAGAAATGTTTTAAAAATTAAAGAGATTAATTAACACATCAATTTTTTTTCTAAATAAGTCTTGTAACAAAATAACTCAAAATAGAGCAATGCCTAGTAACATATATTGAAAGTTTAACATGTCAGACATTGTGCATATACACATCACTGCATAACAACAACATGGCCATTCCATAAAATATTCTATTAT
The DNA here is from genome assembly GCA_004027205.1 of Ctenodactylus gundi. Lineage (NCBI taxonomy): Eukaryota > Metazoa > Chordata > Mammalia > Rodentia > Ctenodactylidae > Ctenodactylus > Ctenodactylus gundi. Next base: position 122,978 of record PVKB01004280.1, on the reverse strand, counting down.
CGATACTCTGGAGATCAAGAAATAGACTTATAAAAATGTTAAGTTATTTGGTACTGGCACTACAGGCCAAATCTGCTTGATTTCAGGGTATTTATTCTCCACCACTACTATCTGTTGTCTGCTTTATTGTTAAATGTCTATCAAGAAAGAAAACCAAAAAGGGAAGCCACTATTTCTCTAGGAGTCTGTATCTCTATTCAGAGAATCTGTATTATTGGGGTAGCAATGTTAGGCCAATAGATCAGAATAACAGTACCAGCAAAGTGTAACTCAGAAAGCTCCTCTGCTTCAGCAACTTGGATTCCTTGGGCCCTATTTGCCCCAAACTAAATGAAAAAAATTAAAGTGTATATTTTCAAACAATAAACCATCCACTTACAAAGTAAAATGAGGCAACATAACTCTGGCTTACATTCCCAATGACATAAACTATCTTTCGACACCACTACTCCTAAATTACTTGGCTAATTAACAGGCGCTGCACTTGACTCTGGAAACGTGACTGTAATGGTGGACAATAACTTGGGAGAGTGGTCTTAAAAGTTTATAAACTTGTTTGAGATCTCCAAGGTAGCATAAAGACTTAAAATACTCTGTGTTAAATTTTTCCATTCAATTGCTCAATTCTTTTTGTGAAAACAACGGCTTTCTTCATCATTTTTGCGGAGCTAACTAAAACTTTCTTTTTGGGAAACATTTTTTTCATCTCTTCAGAGTCTCAAAATAAATAAAATCCACCCCCCATGGAAATAAATAAGCTACGACTCAAATAAATGATAGGCACCCAAGATAAATGCAGTTTATACTCTTTAAAACCTATATGCATCAAAATTATGGTCAATAAACTCTTGCAAACAATGCGCTGCAGAGTACAGATGTTCAACTTGAAATCATCTGCTGCAGTTTTCCTTTGACAAACGTCCTTATCGTCCCCGTCTTTGGGAGAATACAGAGCAGCATTTAATCGAAATGTGTCCGCAGAGCACAGTGAGTCTGCCTCACAGAACAGCCGCCAAACTGCCTAATAGAAAGTGCTTTACCTCCAAATGGGTTTGCTTTGGCGTTAAATACCAGCTTGCTTCAGAGATCTCCACAAAGACGCCCATGTATATCTATGATATTTCAGATTTGAAGCATATGTGCCCAAAAGCTGAAGCAGTTGCTGCCAAGTACAGTGCGTTACTGCAGGGCTCATCATATCTTTGGAATAGCTACTATAAAATATCTAAATGCCATCGACAGGATCCCTGATCAAGCTGGCGTAAATAAAATACTGGTCGGGGAAACGTGGGATGGGTGGAGGGCAGGGCTAGAAGCAAAACTGATTTCGAAGCTGAAATTGATTACATGGCCATGAGAGAAAGCTTCCTTATGTGTTTCTGTGGAACATGTAGTTGATATAATACTTCTGCAGCCCAAACCATTTCCACAGCTCGCCTACTCACACCTTGCTATGTGTGCTAGCAAACTTACACGTAGCTGATGTTGAGCTGTTGTCCTCAAAAATATTAAGAATGTGCTTTCTATGGAACCATAATCTATAATTAGATGCCCAACTATACAGAAACCTTTAAGTAACTCTCATTACGCAGATGTACCCACTTTGTTGTAGGGGCATCTTCTTCACTGGAGAAGGCCCACTAAGGTAAAAAAAAAAAAAAAAAAAAAACTCGTGAAACCAAGCTTCAGAATCAAAGTCTTAGACTTGTAGTTGCTAGTTCACTCTTCCGTAGGAAGTATACATATTAAGTTAGGTAAAGCATCCCCAGTGGTTTTGATGCCATTTTTTTTCTGAGGTTAAGGACAATTTTTCATGATGGCTTCAAGAGAAACTCTCAATCACAAGAAATAGGTTGTTCTGTGTGACATGAACACTCACAGAATGGAAAAATACATGTGACTTCCTCCCCAGACACGTCACGTACACAAGAGCACATGTAGAAGAAACTCTCAGCCATTCCACACACAGTCCCATTCAGTGACCTGATCCAAGCAGGCCTGCTGGCCAGGCGTTGCTTGGTATCCGTAAAATAAAACACAAAAACTGCTCATCTTCCACCGCCATATCCTGAGCCTGAGCCACTCTGCGAGAGCATCCTGAGGATACCGACAGCGCTAAGAAAAGGTGAGCAGAGTAAACTAATGCAGGCGGGGTGGAGTAATTGTCAGGAGCAGGGCAGATACTGAGTCTGGGTGAGGTAAGACACGGGCGACACTGTGGAGCTCAGGGCCAGGTGGTGGGCAGGGCACTGTGTGAGGTCCAGCCGGGTATGCAGGAACAAGGAACAGAGTAGGAGCAAGGCAGGAGGGTGGGCGGGGCAGGAAGTACTGGTAAGGGAGGAAAGTTACTAGTAAGGTACAGAGGAAGCCACAGTTATGGAGCAAAGATAGAGTTAAGTTTCAGTGGACACGTGACAGTATCTGTTAGAAATACTCCTGGAATACGAAAAATGTGGAAAATGAATGTTTTCGGTGCTGCCACATTAAGATGGAAAGGAGAGTTAGTGTGGTGTCCTAGGCATCCTGTCCTCTGAAATACCAATGTTTCACTAGTACTGATGACACTGAAGAGCTGAACAAAATGATCTTACAACAATGTAGCCTCAAGTGTTTAATTTTCACGGTGGCCAGCATTAGGTAGGTTTGCTTGTTATCTGCTTTCTTAGTGATGTGTCTTGTTTCTTAAAATATGTATAGAAAACATTCATGGCTGTCCCTTATTCTTGGCATTAGGCATTCCAGGATTTGCTGTATGAGTAAAGCAATGACTAAGGGTAAAATCATGAGTCAACAGTACGGGTGTTATTCTTTACCAAAGTATAAAAAAATAGATCAAATGTATCTGAAAAGCCTACAGGGAGATCATATAGAAATATATCACATTGCCTGTACCAAGAAAATGGATTTGCACAAAGAGAAAGTGTGAAGGTGCTGAGAGGGTGCAGAGATTGGAAGTTGGGAAGAAATGACTTCAGTGGACAGGGCGCAAAGAAAGGTTGGTTTCTTAATAAATATGTGGATTAAGAAGGGAGAGAAGACCAAAATAATTGAAAGACAACTTGAAAAGGAATCATACAAATTGTACAGTTCTAGTAAGAAAACAAGCTGTAGATCGTAAGGGTCATGAGGCTATGAAATGTTGAGTCACGCTATGTCAACGGCCTCCAATGTGAGCTTTCAGAAGACCTCCTCTGAAACTGAGGAAGTGGACTCGCAGGGCGAAAAGGGCAGAAGCTGAACAAAATGAGAGTGCTGAGAACCTGAGATCCAAGCTCAAGTCATAAAACTTAGGTGAATGAGAATTCATTAACTTGGAAACTTTATCATAACAATTTTATGCCTTCCTTTTTCACAGATCATTAGCAAAATAATGAAACAGCTGCATCCTCAGATGGGTAAGTATTATGCATGAGATTACAGTAGAGTGTTAAGTCAAAAAGAAGAGGCTGGATTTAGCCCTCTCTGACTAAATGACTGGTATCTGTCCATTTTCTCATTTTCTATGTGTAAGGAAGCTGTGTAGATGATTTTAGACACTTATCTAGGATAGAACAATGAATGCATGTGAAGTCAGGTTTTGTTCTTAAAACAAGTTTTTGGAGAAGCTGATATTTGAACTGATAACTGAGTGGTCTCCAAGTCTGGAAACAAAACACTATAGACAACACAAAACCGAAAGAAATGCCCCAGCTGTGCATGAGAAATAAGGTAACTATTCTTAAGGAATCATCAGTTACCTTCAAATGAGGATAAGGACACCTGACCTCCTGTGTAAAGGCACACACAGCCAAGCAGTTAGAATCACTAAGGATTAACTGGCATGGAAACTTCTTAACTGACAAATCTCAAAAGGCCCATCATTACCCTAGGATCAGTCACTCTGCACACATAGTCAGCACTCCAGAGTTTCTGAGAAGAGTGATTTCTACAAGTTGACATGATTTCATGCTCATTCTTTTATACAAATATCATAGAATAATAATCATTCTGCAAACAGATAACTTCCATTTCACTTTTGCGGGTTTACTATTACTGGCAAGTATCTCTTTCCTATTCACATGTTAAAACATTTACTATTTCCAAACAAGCTAGTATTTAGGAAATTTTTCAAACCTAAAACAGACATAGGAGTGCTTAGTTCAGAGGGTTGCTTGGATCCTAGCTCTTGGTCAAAATTATTCAACAAATTTGAGGTGAAACAAACAAAAATTTGTTGTTTCTATGTTTTTAATAAGATTATCTCATAAAGATTTATTTGAGGACTTTCTAGGCTACAGTTTGTGGAGTTAAAGATGGATGTTCTCTTTTCTTGAAAATATTTTTTATGAGTTATCTTAAAAATTAACTTGTTTGAAATTGCATGTTATTTTAACAACTTACTTGCTGGAGCTAGTTAGAAAGAGTAGAGGGATTCAGCAGGTTAATTTGTTCAGACCATCAAAGTCTCTGACCTTCTGTGGACATATGTAATACGAGTATTCTGGATACAGTGGGACTGCGCTGTGCACAACCAAGACATCCTCAGATGAAAAGAAAGCTCGCAGATCCAGCTGCACTCAGAAGGGAATCAGAGAGGCAGGCCACACGAGGGAGAGCTGGAACCTCTTGGTTAATGACGCGTGTTGGGAGCTATCACCTTCAAATGAACACAGAAGATAGGAGGCTCTGTGTGGCAAAATGTGAGCAATAATTTTGAGGTAGGTTGAAGGTGGAAGGTAAGAGAATAGAAAATTCTTTTAACTCCCTGGAACACAAGGTGTAACAATTGTAAGCCAGAACTTCTTTTTTTTCCTTTTGCCTTAAAACTAAAACTATTTTTACAAATGATCCCTAATCTTAGTTTGGCCGAGGACCTGGCTCATATTCCCCTTTCTGGGTTTCTCCTCTGCTCTTCTCCATTTCAGTAAATAACACTTGTATCAGGGTCGAAGTCTCAAAGTCGCCCTAGCATTCTTTTGCTCACTCCCAGTATCTGGATGATGCTGCTTTCAGAGACTCTTCCTGAGTCAGCGCTTTGACCTCCACCATCGCTTCTCACCTGCCTCTGACCTGGCTGTCCCCCTAGCTGGTAGGTCCACTCCTCTTCTTGCTTAATCCACTCTGGCAGCAGGCTGGCCATGGAGACACGGAGGTTAGACATGTCACTGGCCTGCTTCAAAGCCTGCAGAGGCTGGGCGTCCACTGAGGGAGCAGCCCGAGCTCCCACCACGACCTCCACAGACTGACATCTCCGACGTTGTCTACCTTCTTTACCTCCCACAGTCATTAGGCTTCTTCGCCTTCTTGCTGTTTCTCAGACGAATGTTCTTGATGTTATCCTCTATGGACAGTGCTTTGCACTAGTTCAAAATATAAAATGCATGAACTGAGTAGCAGTTACTGCCAGCCTAATCTTTGATTTCAAAGACATTGTCCTGTTGTCTGGGAATGAGGAAGAATCCTGGCAGATTACTGAATACACTGAGCTTGACCAAGGTTGCTGTGGGTTCCTCAAAGGAACTGTTATGGTTTGCACATGCCTTGAGTGTGTCTGCCAAGAGCTCATGATGTCCCTTTGAAACATTAAGAGAGTGGAAACTTAACCTGGCTGTGGTGGTGGCATAATGGCCTTTGGGGGTGACAGGATGAGGTGGACTCCAGGGTGGAGACCCTGTGACTGAATCCTGGTGGCTTTAAGAGAAGAGAGACTTGACAGACATACACACATCTCACTCTACATCTGGCCACATAAACTCCATGCCACCACATGCTGTGATTCTGGGCCTTGACACTCCTGAATTGTGGAATAAGCACTTTTTTTTTCCCCCGAAGCAATCTAGCTTCAAGTATTTTGCCTTAGTGACAAAAACAGAGTAAGCAAGAGCAAACATTTTCCATGCAAAGCTGTAATAGACATCTGACAGTCACAGCTGCCTACCTCTCAGAACTGAATCTGGTGTCCCTTCAAGGGAAGCCAAAACGACCCAAGGCTCTGAGGGAGGCCCCAGGAACTCCACTCTTTCGTCCTTTCAAAAGAAGTGGGGAAGAGAACACTGAGTTAAGAAGAATACTGAAATAGAAGAGGATTCAGGCTTTTATAATGCACATATTCAATAAACTTAATGAAAAGCTGTTTTTCCTCCAGTTAAGAGTATATTAAAATTAGTTTATTGAGAATGGAAATTATTGTAAGAAAAAACAGCACAGGGCAGTAGAGAAAGGAGAAAAATCCGTTTATAGAAAAGGAGAGTAGCATTATAAGTTCAAGTTTAACAAAAAAGTAAAAGCTGGTAGAAAAAAAGCAGCCAGGCCTATAATCGCAGCACTCCATCCAGGAGGCGGACACAGGAGGGTCACAAGGTGAAAGTAAGTGTGGGTAATCTCACAATTTAGTGACATCCTGTCACAGAATTAAAAATAAAAAGTAATAAGAGGAACAAAAGGGCCGGGAGGCAGCTTCGTGCTGAGGCCCAGGTCCAACACTGTGCAGACCCCGGGCAAGGCCAGGCGGAGGGAGCAGTGCCACCTGGTCCAACGTGCTCCACTCAGCAGACAGGGCAGGGCACGTGTGTGAAGAGTGGGACTCCCATTCCCAACTGCGTTTGCTCTTCTCACACATTTTAAAAATACATAAAAGATAAACATAGTAAGAACCTAAAATAGAATTATGCACAAGATCTTCTCACTGATGACTTAAACACAGATAAGAATTAAAATAACCAGAGTTGGAGCAGAGCTCAGCAGTTAGGGCACTTGCCTAGCACGAGCAAGGCCCTGGGTTTGATTCCCCCGTTGGTACCATAGAAACTGCAAGGCGGGGCGCTCCTGTAAATCCCAGCACTCAGGAGGCTGAGGCAGGAGGATTGCTGTGAGCTCAAGGCTACCCTTGGCTATATAATGAGATCAAGACCAAGCTGGATTGCAGAGTGAGACCCTGTCTCAAAAAAAAAAGAATTAAAATAACATACATAAAGCTGTGATACATAGGTGATATCATAAGCTTTCATTAGCATTTGAGGTATGATAAAATACGCTGAATATTTAACTTTTTAAAGTGTGTTACAGTAAAAGGCACAGTGCTATGAACTGTTACTTAAGAGCTAAGGAGGGGCTGATGCACTTCCGCTTTTCAAGTAACACGCTCTCTTTTCTCACGGTCTTCAGACAACTTTCAGAAAAAACCTGGCTGTCTTAGACCAGACGTGATCTAAAATATAGCGAACATTTAAATTAAAATTACCACAGTAAAGAATGTATTGCTGTGAGCCTCCCTCGGGAAGCGCTCCCTCGCTTTGAACATACTTATCCCAGCGTTCCTGCCCCTTCCTGGGCGTTGGTCAGCGTCTTTAGTTGCGCTGTTGGGGCAGCCTTGAAGTCCTGCATCAGCTGGAAACCTCATTTACTTTTTGCTGGCTTCCTGACTGACTGGGGTAGAGCCAGACGTGGCGCAGTGCCAGGTCCAGGGGATGAGGTGAATGAGGACACCTCACAACTGCCCGGTTCGCGTCCCCGAGGGCCACGGCACCGGACAGGGCGTGGGGTCGGTAGGCCTGCGAAGCTTCGTCCTGGCAGCTGCTTCTGTGGCTCCGATTGCCGCTTACGCCCCGCCGCTGTCCCCTCAGGGTGGGATGCGACCCGGGGGGAAGAGCCCTCCTGTGAACGGCCACGCGAGGGTCCAGGCTGGGCTCCGTCTGACATCCTGACCTGAGGTGCAGCGCCCCGGAACCCACAGCTGGGAACGGCCCTCTCAGTACGCTCGGGAGCCTGATGGCACAGGGCAGCGGCATCCACCGTATTTTTCATCACGCTTTGTGAAAATACTCACAAAGTACAACCGTGGGACGCGTCAGGAAGCAGTGAGCATGATGGGTGTGTGCAAAGCTTGGGGGATTCACAGCAGCGTGCATCGCTGCCATTAAAAAAAAAAAAAAGTAAACATTCGCTGTGTATTGCAATCCTACAGAAGATTTTCAGATGTGGACATACTTTTTGAGCAGCCCAGGTTTCAGGAAAGTCATGAGGGGCCTACTCAAAAAATTTGCTCGTCAGGGACAAGTTTCCAAATTTTCTTTTCACCCTCTATAAATCCCTAAACATTCATAGAAAGTGGGGGTAAGGCTGACTGTGATGTGGAAGAAAAGAGACAGAAGTGAGAATTTCCAAGTGGACAGTTTGTGCACAGAGCTCCCTCTGTGACTGCACGCGATGAGGAGATCTGAGGCGGTCGGGCATGACGGGGGTCACCTACGAAAACCCACCTGCACGTCCAGAAAAACGAGTTGCGGCTGCACGGGGAGCTCCTTCCCCACTTCTCCATCAGAAGGCTGGACCAGGACTGAAAGTGTGTAGGGCTGAACATATATTACATTCCCAGTCTTGGAACGGCTTGTATTGCTGGAAGATATAAAAACAAACCGATGTGTCCATTGGGTTGCAGTAGCTATCTGCCAAAAGACATTGTTGCCAGTGAAATTATTTGTAATGGCTTTTGCTTTAGAAACTTAATACTATACATCATAGGGAATAACTAATTGTACACTGCCATGTAAATGATGTGCTTATTTGTTATACTTACTTAACCATAATAAAACATTTACTGGGTAAGTTTGGGGCAAAGCACAAATTCTGAAGTTATAATTTTATCGTAATGTGTTAAGTCAGTCAAAAAAAATTCGCAGTGAGGGAAATTATCAGACTGTGATATTCGACAGTCAGAGCTGTCCTCCATGGTAAGATATTAAGCTGGCTCTTCCAACAAATATCCTGATTTGAAGCAGGTTCCAATGTCTGTGTACAAATAACTTCTCGCATACTGATTCTGAGGTGCCCAGACCATGCCCGAGCAGAGCTGGGAAGGTGGCCAGGGGAAAACACAAACAGCACAGTACTGTTTACACGTTCAATCCTCACAAGTCCATCTCTCCACTGCGTAGATCCAGCAACTATGGCATCCTTTGATTGATCGACCTTATCTCAGGAAGACCTGAGGGGAACAGACTTGCCGTGGAGATTCACTGGGCGCTAACTCTGCACCAAATATTCTCATAATTTTTTAATGTGTAAGCTCATCACATCTCTTAAATGACACAGTGAGATAGGAGCTTTCACTTATACATGGGGGTCCTAGGAGTAAGCGGTCCAAGAATGCTTAAGTAACTTGTCTGAGGTCTTATCCATAGGAGTAGCTGACCAGTTGCCAGTGGCTACCCCATGCACTCTACCGATTCTCACACTGTTGAGGAATATTAACTGCTGATGAGACTTCGCAATAAAAGAGTTACACAATTCATGACACCCAACCCCCTTTTGTATGTTGGGTGACTGAGCTAGTTTCATTAAAAGGAAACTACACACTGGCTCTTCAATTAAGCTGAGTGTGCACCACACACTTGAGGTATGACAATTGAGTGGAGATAGATGTCACACATCGTGTGCCTCACTCTAATGCAGAGCATCCTTTGGTCGAGGTGTCCTTACAATAGCCTGGACCAGGTCTAAAAAAGCTTTCATTAAATCAAAACATGCCGTCTTGGCCTCCCCAGGAAATATATGGGTGTCACTTTCTCTATTCACCAAATTCCTTCTCTCCCCTATTTAATCAGGAAGGGACGACATGTTTATTCATCTCACACACTGTGTGTTAGGTAAAGATGAAGTTCAGGAGATCGTGAAAAGCCAACACAGGAACATAGACAGAGTGGGCATCTGCGGTCCTATGAATTGCCCCAGCCACCCACCAGCAAACACCCTGGACTCGTGCAAGGCTCTCTCCGTGGGATATCTGTGCACACAGGCCCGAGCATTCTTTGTTAGTTTATTCAACCTGAGTGGCCTCGGCTCTTTTTCTTTTGCAAAAGAAACAATTTAAACCAGATTTTAAAAATTTATGCTATAGACTCGTCCTCCAGTGAGTCCCAGGTTATCAGAAAATTTTAAAACTATTACCAGATCCTATTTCTCCCCTAACCCAGTCCTTAAGTGCTTTCTGATAAGGAGTAAGTTGCAGGCAAGCATCCTGGGTTAAAGAAACTGCCTTTAAAGACTCTAAAGATTCTCCCCGAAGTCCATTGCTGTCTGGACCTGGGAGGATAGGAAACAACCATTTGAACCCCCGCAGAAAGGCCTGTCGCGGACACACTTCAAGTTTATTGTGAGCAAACATCTCTTATTAAATGTAAACAGCGTCTCACTGGGGGTCAGAGACTTGCCGCTGCAGCATATCCCAAGGTAATACCACTTTAAGCTCCACATAAACTCTTAAGCAGTTTCTATCCTAAAACCTGACCGTAGGTGGTACAGTTTTTTACGATATGTTATAATAGTGCAATAAATCTGTTAGCTTAAAATCGAATCTCCGTGGCCTTTTAGAGAAATCATCATTAAATGCAGGGTCCTGTTAATGATGCCATTGAAGTGAAATTGTTTAATCTGCTCAGGGGGTGAAAGGTCACCAAATGAATTTTTTATAATACATCAACTTGACACGCAATAGGGAAAACTGTAATAGATAAAAGCAAAGGAAAAGGCCACTGTCTTCTTCTGATAGGTCAATAGCAGCCAGGAGAGTCACTCATCCACTTTCCTTTCACGATGGGGCTCCTTTTGCATTTAATATGGACACCCAATTAATACCTCAGCACCACAGACAACCTCATTTTAGGTGACTTATAGCAATTTCTCCCCCTTCCCTGAAATGAAAGTGATCACGATACATCATAGCATTGTGCGAATTAACGTTAATTGATTCGAGTTACCAAGCAATGATGGGCCACTTATATAATCTAGGCGTTATTGGGTGCTGGAAGGGATGAAGGGAAGATTAGATTCCAGTGTCCGTTGCTGTGACGACGGGAGTCACCTGACACCTTGTTAGACAGTTGTAAGGTTCTATTGCTGGCCCCAGTGGGGTCGTCAGTAAACTGGAGTGATGTCCAAACATCATTACACGCTGCTCCAATATTAAAGCAAAAGGATTAGCAACTTATTGCAAGCAACCTGGATTTGTCATTGTGCTGTCGTTATCCAATTTCCAACTGCTAATGTGACTGTAGCCTGCAGGCAGAAGGACCTACAGCCAAACTTTAAAAAATGGGGGAGGAAAGTTCCTTCCATCTCTCCCAGCTTTAACCACTACGTCGCAGGTACGTGGAAGAATGTTTTCTTTCCCTCTTACACCTAAGTGCAAGCTAAAAGAAAATTGACAAGGAAGACAGAAATCTCTCAGTTTGGAGATCACCACTATTTATCCCAACCTCTGCTTCGAAAGCCACCAGATCTGAAGTGTTTACTCTGGGGCGACAGAGGTGGGGAGGTATGAGTTCATTTATATTTGCATGTCAAACCCAGCAAAGAAACGAATTCCTATAGGAGGAAGCTAGTCCGAGAGAAGGTGAGTGCGGGACCAGAGACAATCCTCCTGGGCACCAGCCAAGCTCCCCCTAAGAGCCCCGCGTCCTCTGTGAGGGCCTCAGGGTATGCTGCACATCTTGGTTCACTCTGAAGTAGCATAAGGTGCATAGGGTGGCTGAGTCTACATAGACCAGGAGGGAACAGGAGGTCTAAAATTTTGGATGATTTTATACCTTGCAAGGAAAAGTAAACTCTGTAGTCCATTCTATCTGCAAACATAGGTTAAGCCTTTTTTTTGTTAGGCGCCACATTGTTTGGGGCATTATGAGATATGCAAAGATTAATAAGACACTACAACCTCTGCCCGTCAAGAATATTACTCCATACATTTGGTAAGACAAGGATGCATTCCTTGGCTGGCTGACTGAGTCGAGGTGTACCATCTGCCTTACATTTCACTGCCCTAATGCCCCTGTTAATCCAAGTCCAGCTTCCCAGGAGGGAGAAATGCCCTATTACCCAGCAGCCTCCTTCTGGTGTCATGGTCTCACAGCTCTGAGCGTATTGCAAGTGCTTCGTCTACTTTGCCACAGAAGCGAATTGTTACCTCAGTATTCAACATGCATTCCCTCTGCTTTTAGGTCACCAATTGCCACTAAAAAGCCACAACGCACTGCGACCTGGCCAACTTCAAGGTCTGGGCGCTTCTCAAGCAGTGTACTTACTTCTCTGATACACTACAGGTAAACTCTTGTGATTCTTTGAAATTATTCATTTCAAATTGAGATTTGAATAATGTTATGTATAGCTATGAAAGTACATAAAAATAGAATAAACATAGTACATCTTCCTACATCAATTATATCAATGAGAGGTAAGAATCCAGAGAACAAAAACAAATATTTTAATTGGCTAATGATACAAAAATAGTAATTTACAACAAATTTAGCATACATATCCTATCAAGGACAATGAAAACTCTGATTATTTTTTTTCCAAATTCCTTTGTTTCACTAGTATTTATTTGCAACACATATTAATTTCCAGGAGAGTCGATGCATGGAACATATCATATTTTAATCATTTCGCTTCTCTTTTCTCTTCCTGCCCTCTTCTCCAGTTCTCAAACCTCCTTCCTTTGAAAAGTCTATCACTTTTTAAGGTCCTACATAAATGTTCAGAATTTCTTATTTTGCTAGGGTCTATAGCAGTGGTAGACTATTCAGAAACAAAAACAGAATCCAGATCCACCCAGGGTCTCCCTAGTGGAAGATACTGGTTGCAAGTAAAACAGAAGAAAGGCAAACAGCTCATATTTTATTATTTGGAAAAAATAGTAAATAATTATTTATAGTAGATGAAAATGCACTTATGTACTCTTAAGAGTACAATATTACGTTGAAATATTGACTGCTTAATAAATAGTTACCTAAGTTTTATGGAAAACCAGAGTAATAGATAAGCTGGTTCATATTAAATTAGTGATGTCTCTGTAAAAGTGCGGGATGAAAGTTCATGTAACATATTCCTACGAGATACTTCAAAATTATTATTTTACCTACCCATTAATTTCAAAAAGTCTGGATTTTCATAGAGCTACAAATATTTTGGATGCAATAACTATTCAAATAATGTATGGATAATAAAAAACATTAAAATGCTGGCTTTTGTAAGTCTATTACATTTACCTAGGACTTTACCATATGTGCATATAAATCTTAATTTCCTTGAATTTAAAGAGATAGTGTAGTTTGATTTTGGAATTAAAACCTGATGCGCACAGCACGGAAGTGTTGCAAGTGGACGTAGCATCAGCAGCAGTAGTCCACAATTAGCATCCCGTTCACGAAGAAAATAACACAGAAATATCAACAGCAGAGCAAGGATCAAAGATGTGGTGGGCTGAGACCACTGAGTACCAGTCAGCCCTGAGGGTATTGCTGCAGAAATAGGCTTCAAAATAAATCGCACCTTCAATGGTGACCATGACTTGGCAATGAAAGTGTGAATTTCTGTGTTACATCCCATTGAATAAGCTGGATACAATGCAATATTTTTGTCTTTTTTGGTTTTAATTGGAGCCTTTTAGAAAGTGTTAATAATTTAGAGGATGGCCAGTAACTGCATAGAAGCCTGGCCTTTGCAGACCATCTCAGTGTCCCACACGGTCACACATATGACATTATTATAATAATGTTTCTACTCTTCTAACTCAACAGAGCCATGGCTTATAATGTAGTGAAAGAAGGTATAAAACATTCTTTATTGGCACAGTTGTGGTGCTTTCATGGGAAAAAGTCAAGCTTCAAATGCAAGAATCTTATTTTTATGATAAATATTCTGCCAGTCTTGACAAGAGATTCTTCCCGTGTTGTCACAAAGACTCTGCGTTGCGTAGTGTAAATGGCTATTGCCTAGAAAGCAGGCGCTTGGAGGACATGCAGCTGGTGGGAGAAAGAACCCCATGTCAGCTTCTGGCTCTCCTGGCTTGCGTCTGTATTCCAAGTCAGCTTACACAAAAGAGGTAAACAAAAAAGCAACTGATGTTGTTAATGGGCGTGTGCCTGCGTATACACATGCAATGGGCACTGCCAGCTGGGTCTGGTGGCATAGACCTGTAATTCTAGCACTCTGAGAGACCGAGGAAGGAGGATTGCAAGTTCTAGCCCAGCTTGGGCAATTTAATAAATTATCAAGACATTGTCTCAAAATTAAATATTAAAAATAAAGGACTGGGGATGTAGCTCAGTGAAGGCAGTAGGCTTGACCCCCAGTAGTACATAAAACAAAACAAAACACAGAACCTGCACTCTATGTTGTCATGCCCCCAATATAATTCTTTTCAGAGCCCAAGGTTCAAGCCAGCATCATAAACAAGGGAAAGTATTGTCTGCTGCTGTACAAAATTAATACGCAGAATTAAACAAATGACCTATCTCAGGGAGCAGTTCAGGAGTCCAGACAAGCTTGGCTGGACCCAGTACTTGTAAGGAGGTTTTTAGGAAGACTTCACTTCTGAGTCTACTCAGTGATTCGGTAGAACTGATTTCTTGTGGCTGCGGAGCTGAGAACCTTGTTTCCTCCCCTGCTGTGAGCACCTGTGGGCTCTGGAGCAGCAAAGGCAGGTGCAGCCGTTCCCGCCTAGAAAGCAGGGGCGCCTCCAGGTGTATCTCCCACTTCAGATGTCTCTGCTTTCCTCTTCTGCCTGTTTTGGTTTGGTCTGATTTGGTACCCCTCCCCCCCTCTCTGCCACAGCATAAAAAAAGTGCTCCTCTTTTAAAGGGTCTGTGTGTTTGATGGGGCTCCCCCAGATCAGGCAGACTTTCTCCCTATTTTAACATCAACTGTGCCCCATGACACAGTGTAATCCTAACAATATTACTTCCTGGCATTAAAGGTTCTCGGGGTTGGAGGTTCATCTTTGTCGTGGGCCATTCTGGAAACTCCATCAGCAACGCATGGATTATCACTATATAGCCTTGGCATTTCAATAGCTAAGTTTCTACAAGAGATTTAAAGATATATTTAAGTTTAATACATGACAATGAATACTTCTTAGAGATATTTTTTCTGATAGAGAAATAAATGAGGCAAGAGAAAGAAGGAGAAAAAGAAAAATAAATGAAGAAAAACCTAGAGAGCAAAAGTCAGCGGGTCCTGGTGATCGGGCCCTATATTCCTAGAAATTTGTGAGTCTGAGGCAGGAGGACCATAAGTTAAAGACTAGGCTGGGCAATTAAGCAACTTAGTGAGATACTATCTCAAAATAAAAACAAATGGGCTGGGGATGGAGCTTAGTGTAAATGTTCAATCCCTAGTATAAGAAAAAAAAAGTAGTCAAGTTCTCACTGAAGAGACAAGCAGTATCAAATGTGTCCTGACAAGACAACAGATAAAATCCAGTGTGTCTGAATAAAATCCTGGCAGGGAAACCCTCGTGCACAAGGGAAAGTTGTCCATGTTTCTTTCCTCTACAAACTCAGTTGCAGCGACCTAAAGAATTAAGATGAGTAAAAAAAAATAGTAAATGAAAAGGAAAAAGAAAAGACAGTATGGAGACATCAAAGGACGACAGAGTGTAACCAAGTTTTGAAAGTGGAAGAAGAGTTCATGGTTCCGACTTAGCCAAGAAGAGGAGATTTAAACTCAGGTTCTAAAGAAAAATGAGAACAGAAGAGGTGAATTCCGTACTTACTACTAACTTAAGTACCACTTGGAAACCCCACTCTCTTCCCAAAGCTAAAGTTGGCAGTGTCTTGAAAGTCCTATGTTCCTGGAAAAGCAAGAGTCCAATGTGGCTTCACTTATTACTGTGCACTAGATCATCGCTAGACTCTTTCTGCGGTCTCAAGGTCAGTTCATTACCTGGTCAATGGCTGTCCAACCAGCTCTGTGAACGTCTAGACTGACACCACCCTAAGCTGGAAGGAACAAAGCTGGTCTGCAGGGTTCACACTGCACAGCTCTTAGGCACACAGGACCCTGGGAAACTTGTGCCACAGGATGTGATATTTCTCTTTCCACAGACTTGTTCTTATATCCTTAAGAAGCAACCTTTATCTTTAGAAAATATACTTTTGCCTTCTCTCTAGAAAAATTTCTCTTAAAATACTAAAGAAACAGAAAGCACAGGACGCTATAACACATCCCAATAGAAAATCAACGCTAAAATGCACACTTTCAGAAGTTTCTTATTAAATTAGAAATATCTGAATCAAAAGCCGAAACACAATGGCTATGGCAGATGGTAGATAATCACTAAAGGCGATGTTTCCCAGAGCTGTGTCTCGCTTCTCCATGACAGAATGGTATGTGCCGTACACGTATGTGTATAGCTACCTGGTCTCTCATCTACCCCACAGCGTTTCCACTAATACAACTTGAGTGGTTCTATCCACCAACTTCTCTTCTTCTCGTTAAACGGTGGCTCTTCACTGTGTATTTTTATTATAATGTGAAAATCAGTCACTTTGAAGTAACAACCTATTAAGAAAGTTCAGTATTGTAAAACTAAGTGAATCTTTTTCTTTCTAGGTAAATATATATAAATAAGATATGTTTGTATATGTACCTATGAATATATTTATGCATGTAAATATATATGTACATATGCATAGATTTACAAGAATTCAGTGAGATCAAACTGAAATTAAGCTAACAGAAAAAAATAAACACAAGCTAAGATGTATTAGCATCATTTTTTCAGATTTCTGACACTTGTGTCTTCATGCATAATATATATGTCTTCATGTATAATATAAAAATATCATTAATTAGGTGAGATTTGATGGTTGGCAATAATATAAAAATGAAAGGATTATGAACGATTGTAAACTGTATTTTTAATTCTATGTTAATAATTTCCAAAGCCCATCAAGTCTGCCAGATCTAAAACAAATGGCTTAGTCTTACATAGCAAACATACATTAGGGAAAATGAGGACATAGCTCTATCATAAAGACAGAAAGAACACAATGGGGAAATGTAACGCTTTCACTGGGTACATTGCTTTGTGCATAAAGGCAATCATGTGTCAGTGGAATGTGTCTCTGTGCTTGAGGTTGTCTCTTTGTGGTCGCTCATCCCATTTCAGTTTTTGTGAATCCAATGTCCACTGGAGATGGTAGTAAATAATAAATCACTATCCATTAAATATTAATTGCTGATTTATCATCACTACCACAAATAAAATAAAAGAACAGCAGCAACAGAATATTTTTCCCACCTAAACAACCCCAGAACCTAGCTCACCTCTTATAGGCAAAGGAATAAGTGAATGAACAAGTTAATTGAAAAGAAGTTGCTTCATGCAAGTTTCTTCTTTATGCTTTTCATTTTAACATATGTCTTGGGGCTGGAGGAATAGCACAGTGAGTGAAGTGTTTGCCTAGCAAGCACAAGTCCCTGGGTTCAGTTCCCCAGTATCACACAGGGGCCCCATGTGGTGGCACAAGCCTGTAATCCCAGCACTTGGGAGGCTAAGGTAAGAGGATTGCCTTGAGTTTGAGGTCAGACTGGGCTACGTAGTGAGTTCAGAACCAGGTTGAACTGCAGAGACTCTGACTCGAAGAAAATGCAGTATCTTCTAACACTAAGTAATAAAATAATCATAAAAATGTGGATTTAACAACAAATTTTGAAGCTGAGAATTTAAATCTTGAAATGGTTCTTCAGGTGTACGCTGTTATCTTAAAAAGCAGACAAGTTATGTGAATTAGCGTAAATAACTTGACCTTTGCTGGATATGACAATTGAACTCAAGATACCAATGCTCATTCAGATATTATTATAAATCAGAATGTGAAATGCTTTTCTTCTAGTAAGGCCCATTTGAATATTTATGACATCATTTTCAGGACATGCGAAATTATCAGCTTATAAATTAGCTTGATACATTCTGTAAAACATTTAATTGTCATACAATTAGCTCATTCAACTGATGGTTTCCTCGGCCAGGACAGACAAAACCATTTCCTGAGATGTAGACGGCATGCCAGCAGAACATTCACCACCTGCATGGTACTTACCTAGAGCCAAGGGCGCCATTTGCCTGAGTCACCAGTAAGGCCCCAACAGTCACATTCAGAACACTATTCAGTACTCCAGTCTGTTGAGCAGTAACAACTCGGTGAAGCAAATTCTGTAATTTGTCACTTGATAAGGATGAAATTGGCTCAGTCCCGCCTACCATTGGCAGATCACCAATTTCAACGACAACCACTTTCGAGACTGTTTCCCATGTGGCAGGCAGGGACACTGTGTATGAGTTCATTTCCAGCGTGAGAGGTCTACGTTGCCCAACTCTTCCATAGTGACTGGCACAAGCTACGGTTGGACAATGGCGCTTTCTCTTTGCTCTACTGTCAGCAATGGTTTCCAAAGTCTCTTCACTGCCAGGCACCACATGAGCAAGTCTGATTTGGTTTTGACCAATCTCCAGGAAGTTAGCTAGTCTTTCAGTTAGCACAACCTTCCAGTCTTCTTCTGGGACTGGCAGTGTCACAGTGAAGGCCAAATGAAGGGAGACGCCTGTGCGAATTTCGATGTGCTCCTCTCCTTCCAGAACAAAATACAAGAGGTTATCCACGATGCTGAAATAGTTGGCTCCGAGAGGCTCACCCAGCAATGAGGATGCAGACTGCACAGGAGTAGGTGGAATAAAATGTCCCCGTGAGAAAATACGAGGGCTCTGAAGTTCGTGGTAGGACACAGCCAAGAGGAGCTTTGAGGTGCTTTTGTTCCCCAGAAGAAAAATGTGCAAACTTTGAGGCGTCTGGTCCACAAAGCAGACCTTGGTGATTTGCCCGATAGGTAAGATTGAATAGAAAGTGGATACGGTTCCCGAGGGAGAACACAAAGCATTGTCATTTACACTGCTGAATGTGTCGACAAAACCGCTGGTCACCGACACAACTGGATACGATGTTGGAGCTGTCCACGTAACATCAACGCTATCCAGAGTTAGAACCACCTGGTCAGTCTGCTTGCAGATGAAGCCTTGTATAGATGATACGTATGTGCATTTTTGTTCTTCTCTAAATGTACCTATAAAATAAAAACATATGTGCCACAATCTCTTTAAAATGGTTTGCAATCCATCCCTTGGCATCCTCTATAACTTTTGGAATAATTATTGAACATGCAATTACAATAGAGATAAGAACAAAAAATCTTGACCACCATAAGAAAAGATACATGCATTAAATAATAATGATTGTCCATATTTTAATTATAAGTGCTGTTTAAAATTAATAATGACAAGAACTGTTCTGTGTAAAGTCTTGAGTAAGTAAAAGAATTAAGACGGGAATAATCACTAAGAGCTGTTGAGGGAAAAACAAACTAAATTCCATTTCTGACTCATAGGTGCAAATACAAGCCAGACTACACACCCACAAGTGTGGGGGCCTTGCTACCCACCCCATAATCAGTTCTCCATCTGACGCCAACTGGATGCATACAATTTAGCTCCATTTTGCCACAACCTGGTGTTAGCATCGGGTGAAGGGCTCAGTCTCATGAGATGGCCCACACTTCAGATGCCAACCCCAAGTCCCTGAAGTTACCAGGAGTCTACTAGGAGTCACCTCACTAGACCAAATGCTGTTCCTAACACCTAGGAAACTGCAAATGCTATCAGGAAATAACTATGGTTTTAGTGTAGGAACTCCAAAGTACTACAGCAAAAGACTTTCTTACCACACACACCTAAAATGATTTTAGGAGCTGTATCTCTGGAACCAGTAACAAAGTGCAACTTACATATGTATTTCTTATCGTATCATAATCTCATAGCTCTGAGATGGAATAGAGGAAAGGAAGGGGAGATAAGCTCTGCGTCAATGGAAGGAGGAATATTAACATTGAAAATGTTATTGCATATGGTGAGTAGTTAGTAAAAGCGTTTTGATATCAAATTAGATGATTTCCTTGAATTTTCCCCCTCAATATAAAAAGTAAGGAAATGTAAACACAGGAAAAGAAAAAGAGAGTAATTTGGGAAATTTTTTCTGTTAAATAGAACTCAAGTTGAGGATGGATGGGTTAGTTTTCAGGGTCTACAGGCACAGGCCTGGAATCCCTGCTGTCTGGGAAGATGAGGCGGAAAAACTGAAAGTTTGGACAACTAAGTTATTTGGTGAGTCCTTGTATCAAAATAAAAATAAAAATGGGCTATACATTGTGTATGTAGTTCAGTTCAAAGGCCTCAATAGCCAAGAAAAAGAAAAAGAAAATAATAATGAGATAAAAAGAAATAGCTTAATATTTCAAGAAACATGATTCAATATTCCATTCTCCCTGTCTCCCTTTCTATGATTCCATAGTAACTCCTACTTTGAATCCACAAGTATATTTAACCTTGCAATGAAGAGTTCTGTTAGTTTAAAATTAACCTTCACACAGTTCTCTTCCTTTGTTTCTAGATATCTGCATTTGCCTTAGTTTAAGTTCTTCCAAGTATCCTGAGGAACAGAACAATAATAACATCAAATCATGTCATCACTAATGGAAGGAATTCAATGTTGGTACATGAACTAGCATTTTTTTCTTTCAAATGAAATTATAATTGGAAACTTATGCCAGAGTTGTCTCTGGGTCAATTTAACTCTGAATATGTTGCTTCAGAAGTAGGGGACACGGTCTTACAATAATAATGGCAAGAACAATGGTGGTTAAAAAAAATCACAAGAAAATCACAAAACTTTTCAAACTAGGTGACAAGAACAGTTATTAACATATCGATATTTGTAAAATACAGTTAAAAATAGTTTCCCTGAAGATTTGCATGGTGTTAAATATATACTTACATAAGAATTATCTAAAAGCAAAACCTTATAGTATATATTAATAATTTAGAAAAATAATAGTGATTATAGTTAATAATGCTGTAATGGATATTGTAATTGAATAAGAGAGCAAATCTTAAATGTTCTTAGAACACATAGTAACTAGTGATATATTATTTATAAATAACTTCATATTGGAAATCTTTACATAATTATATACACAAGTATAACATGTCAAAATACCACATATGCGCTCCAAGTTTTACATTTTTGTCATTTATTCCTTAATAAAACTGGCAAGGAGATAAAAGACTGACCTAACAAAAGTTTTAAAAGCAGAATTCAGAAAAAGAACGCAACAAACCCAAAGCAAAGACAATAGTAAACGTGACTATGGAAAACAAAAAAATTAAAAATTAAAACAGGCATCATAACAAAATACAAACAACAGAGGAAGTGAAGAAAGTAGTCCTTTACCAGACTGATTAAAAGAAAGAGAGTGAAAATCAACAATGTTAGTAATGAAAAGATTATTATTATGCAGCCGTGGAAAAAGAATTTAGTATAATGAACTTTATGTCAACAAACTCAACCTTGTAAATGAAGTATACAAAGTCCTTAAAATCGTCTTAAAGTCACTTAAAGAAATTGGCCTTATTAAATTGAATGTAAAATTATGGATTTAGTAAAAATTTAATTACCAAATACAAAAGAATTCTCACTTTTAGACAACGTGCTTTCTGTGCGTGAATTTTATGATGTCGAATCAGAAGGGGCTAGAGGCATAGCTCAGAAGTTAGAAGCATTTGCCTAGCAAGACCAAGGCCCTAGGTTCAATCCCCCAGCACCACATAAATGGTGAGTAGCGATGCATGCCTGTAATCCCAGCACTCAGGAGGTGGAGGCAGGAGACTTGCTGTGTGTTCAAGGCCAGCCTGGGCTACATAGCTGAATTCAGGACCAGACTGAGGGTGATTCTCTTTACAAAAAAAATAAAAGGCATGAATCCAAAAGAAAGAAACTGATGATAGCATAATCTTAAAGCACAAATTGTGCTTTGTGGTCCTGCTAATCAGTCTGCCCTAGTTTAATTAACTCAAGGCTTATACTCTGTCTCAAATACAGTGAATGTTCTTTAGTATGTATTAGTTGATTGATATGCAATTGTTCTTGGAAAAATTCCTTTTCTTCAAGTCACATTTGTATAGTCTTTCTAAGCAACTAGTTATGAGTATTATTGAATAGCTGAAATTCTTTTTTGAGCCAACTCAAAATAATATAATAATCATAATAATATCACAAATTTTTATTATATTATCCCCTAAACTGATGCTTAAAATATGCTAGTTTAATACTCTAGGAAATTCTCAATCTAAACTTTAGTATTATCACAATAAAAATAATAAAAAGAAAGAGGGACTGGGAACATAACTCAGAAATTAAAGTCCTTGCCTGGCAAGCTCAAGGCCTTGAGTTCAGTTTCCTAGCACCACATAAGCTGGATGTGGTGGCGCACACCTGTAATCCCAGCACTTGCGAAGCTGAAGCAGGAGGATTGCCATGTGTTGAGGCTAGCCTGGGCTACATAGTGAGGTGAGGACCAGCCTAGACTGCAGAGCGAGACCCTGTCTCAAAAAAGAAATAATGATAGTAATGATAGAAAGGGAGAGAAAGAAAAAATTCAACTATTTCACATGAATCCACAAAATTAAAATTACGGCTGGCTAGATTTACATACATTTTCTTCTGAACTTGAATCATATAATTGACTTATCCAAAAATGTTCCTGTTGTGATAAAGTAATTTTGAATCATTCATTCTTTCTTTAAATAAATGCAATTATAAGAGCAGGAATTTTTCTTTTCATATTTTCATTCCTAATGATAGGTGTGTTATAAGGCTCAAATAACAAAAGTAGATCATTTATAATATGATTCAAATATTTGAAGTTATGCGTGTAGAATATAGACCTTCAAATAGGCTCAATAATAAATTTTTTCTATTTTATTTATATTTTATATATTCCACTTGGAAGCCAGCCCACAACAATGTCTACCTTCCTGGCCCCCAAACATTTCAATCTCAATTCTCTTTTTCAGCAGTGACACTGAACAAAGAGAATGATGAGACTAACTGTACCACGGGACACACACGCAGAAGACAGGAGATTAAGAAGCAAGAGGAGGGCTGGAGCGAGAAGAAGCAGAGAGGCCATGACTGTGGGAGTGCGAACGGGCACCACCCTTGCCAAAGGTGGGTGTTGCAAAGCACAACTCTATGCTGTTCTGATTTCTGTGATATTTTGTTGGAGACTGACCATTACGACCTTCGAAAAGTTCATAATTACTGTTGTACGTTAGTTTTCTGCGGATAATAAGGCAGCACCACAGATGAGTAGGTGGTCAGGACAAGGGCTCACTGGGCACGCAGTTCAGAGTAGTTCTAAGTCCTTCCCTGGTGACCACCTCCATGAAAACAGAATCCTGAGACAATGTACGCAGCACATGGAGGAGACAGGGAGCTGCTTGTGTGTCTCCGGGGAGTGCAAAGACTTCATCCTAAAAGGACCTCATTTAATCCTCATCCCCTCTACATTTCTGCAAAACCAAGGACACACCCACTTGAATTCAATGTAAGTAGAAGGAATGTATTCAATTATTTCTTGGTTTCAGATCTTCTTGCAAAATAAATGTTATTACTTCAAAGTCATGTACGCTTTACAATTTTTACTATCCCTGAAACAACATACAAAATTCTGTAATAAATAACTAATTAATGAGGGCTACTTAAGCTTATGAAAGACACTATTTCTCCAGCTGTGTGTCTAAGCAGTTAGAGCCAGAATGTCTCTGACAGTATATGAGGATGATGACTAGGGTATGATTTATTCAGTTTCTTAATAAAGGATATAAAGCTGCATAGAAGAAACAAGATTCACCAACCTGGTGGGGGGCTGTACAGTAAACACATTATTGTAGTTGACTGGAAAATCTTCCTTTTACAGAAAAAAGATAAACCAGGAAAAATATAACATAATCAGACCAAACAATGATGTCATTTCTGTAGTACAACCTACTACTAACAGGCCCTTAAACGAGTTTTGACAAAAAGAATTCTACACAAAGAAAATGCTCTATGTGGGCTGAAAAGTCAGTTCTCTGCAGGGAAAAGGGTAGAACTAGAAATGATCATGTTTAGTGAAATAAGGCAGACTTTGTTAAATATCATCTGTTTTCTCTTCTGTAAGAAGCCAAACAGAAAAATAAAAAAGCGATGACAGGTATCAGGAGATCAGAAATGGGGCCGGGGGAGAAAGGAGTAATGACATCAAAAACAATCAAGATGCGTTAAATGTGTGTATCAACTTCCCCAAACGAACTCCACCATCCTGTAATAGTAGCACGTGCTAATAAGAAGAGCAGTGATAAAAATTAGCCTTTAGCGTTGTTAGAGTAAATCAGTCTGACACTGAAGACGAGCTTGTGAAAGCAGCCAATGTACAGTTGTAACTCAAAACTTCTTAAGATGCACCAAGAGAAGAAAAATAGGTAATTCTATGCAGAAGGAAACTCAAGTTCTATCGAATCCGTGGAAAAAGAGGAGCTGGTAAGGGAGGGAGTGGCTGGTGGACAGAGAGAACTCTTGGAGGGGGTAAGGAAGAACAGAGCCCACTGCCTTTATGAAGAAGCTGGTGAGACTGGACATGTTGAAAGACTCCATCTCCCACGGAATGGAAAGGAAGGCCAAGTGTGTACCACTAGGAAGAGGTGGATAGGAAATTGTTGGCAAAGCAACATCATCAACTAAAAGCCAAGTGTGAGTATGTGAATGGGAGAGTTAGGCATTAGGGAAGGGAGGGTGGGTGGAATATTTGCAGATTGTAGAACGTTTGTGAATGATGTGCAGCCATTATAAAGAGCATGACTCAGCCCTTCCCAATTTCTGTGCTTACACGCCGAGGAACTGTGAATTCTAAAGTAAGAGTAAAGATAAATATTACTCAAGGAAAAAAAATCACTACGCCATTATAAGTACAAAAGCCTCATAAACACGATAAAAATCTAGGGAAATACTATTTTATTATCACTTAACTTTATTTGTACTTAATTTCTTCCTATATTTTTGTTTTACATTGCTGTGCTGCTCCTTTGTGCGACAAACACTATGCGACCTTCCATAAAGATATTAGGAAGATAATGGAGCTGTTTCTTCAGTCTGTATGATTTAGTTTTCCAGCATTTTTAGCTCAGAAGTTTCTTTCAGCCTTCAAAACTCACCCTTGGTATGCACAAATGTCTGCAATTATGGTTAAATGTAGGAAATTTCGTGAAGAGTTTTCCTTAGACATAACTTGAATTATTTGGATAAATGTTCACAGACACGTGTTTACAGCACTGTTACTTCCACCCCTATGCCTTCTACACCTCCCACCTTCTCCCCATGCCTTAAGGCATGTTCTTACGACAGCTTGTGTGAACTAAGGTGTGGTTCCTTATGTAATTGCAATAGGTAACACAACTTAGTAAGCTCATATTTATAAGTGATGCTGAAACACGGGAATCTTGACCTACTAAGCCCAGATCAAACATATAAGCATATCCAGCTCAAACTCTGCTTAAGTGGACCCCTTGAATAAGTGATCTAGGAAGATAGGAGGTGTAGTCTGAAGATAGAACATGCATGAGTTTAAAACTTTGAGGGCTGGCAGTGATGGCAATTTCAGTGTCACTGCTGTCCATGAGTGGTAAAGGACAGGTAGGGGGAAGGACACCTATTAAAAATAGCAGTGATTTTTTTTAACTGATGGCCTTCTCTGTGGGAGTTATTCAGTGAGAGGAAATCGAGATGGAGAGTTAAGATACACAAATGCAAAGGCCAAACATGGAGGACAACACTCAAACCCACAATTTGCAGGAACCAGTCCAGTATCCCACCCTTTTCCACCAGCAACCACTGTAGGAAGCCAGGTTGGTATTTGTGGCATCAGGCCAAGGTAACTTCTGGAACAATTAGTCCTAAACAACAAACACTTGATTGATAGCTTCCAAATTTTCTAATTTCTCCTAATATTTCCCTGTGTTCTCCAGTTTTCAACTTGGAACCACTTGGAGTAGTCCAAATACACACCCCTAACCAGTCACAATGGGGGCTCCATTGTTAGCACCCCGCAGCTCCCCAGCCCAGTGTGAGTCAGACAAGCCCGGCACCATTCCCTGTGTTGCTTCCACTCCAGTTCTCCCCACTCCACTATGTGCATTCTGGTATCTGCCAAATTCAAGGGATGGTGGCCGACTTTCTTGTTGCAGCCAACTCAGGCCAAATTATCTACCCTTACAAGAATCATGGCAGAGTTAGGATGCAGAAGGAAACGGTGAGCCAGTTTCCATGACCGTAGACAGATAACAAGCAGAGCCTACTCTGTGAGCACAAGGCGTAGGAGATAGGGAGCACACAGAAGCCACAGCCATCCGCATCAGAGAAGCAGCGGTTTTACGTAAGAGCCATTACGCAGAGGACGGGAACAGCATGGAACGCGGATGGAAACTCAAAATGTGAGGGTGTGAATAAAGAGGCCCTGCAGAGAGTGGCTGCGTTGATAGGTTCCAGCAGAAACAGGGAGATGACGGATGTTCTTTGAAGATGAAGACAATTGTGCTGATTCCAACACGAGAAGACCATGCAGCCCTGGCAGCAAACTTTGGAGGATGAGAGTAAAAGGTGGACAGATTCCTGGACGTTTGAAGAAACAGTTGTGTCTGGAGACAGGAGGTGGTGGACTTGTGGAGAGCATCTGACACAAGCAAGGATACTATGAAAAAAAAAAAAAAAAAAAAAAACCTGCATACCCTTACTAGCAGCTGGTAAGAACCTAGCAGCAGTGATTAGTGGAAGAGAGGGACCATTGGAAGAGATCTGAAGGGTCATAGATTTTGCTAATGCGTGGAGCTCTGAGCTGCTGCTTGAACAGATTCACATGGCAGGATGGTGGCCACCTACTGGTTGCTTAGGAGACCTTCAGATAGAAAAACACCTGACAGGAAGCTGACGGACTAATGGGGGTGATGTCTGGAAAGGTAACAAGGTGGGACAGGGATCAGAATGTACTGTGTGTTTCAGAGCTGGTGTATTTGCAATTGTGTGCTATTAGAAAGTCAGGCCTGGCTGGAAGGTACAGGTACTGGGGGCTTGACCTGAAAGGATTGTGTCAACTTGCTAAATTTGGGGCTGCCCAGGGCAAAGTTTTCAGGTATGTGTTGTTGACCTTTGGACCAAGAAGTGAAGGGCAGGCACTTTAGTTGTGGGAGGCCCCAACTGGCAGCTGGAGCTAAGGAAGGAAGGAAGAAGAAACATTGTTGCAACTTTTTTCTATGAAAGCTCTAGCCTTGACTGAGTCTCCAGACATTGGCTGGCTCCTGGTCACTTGCTTTCTGTCTGCAATGCTAGGAGCAACTCTCTAGCCTCTGCCATGTGCTTTCACCATTACCCCTTGCCTGTGAACAAATGGACGGTCCACTATTGCCAGCTGCCCATGAACAGATTGTGTGAGGCATTCTGAAACTGATCTAAAAAAATCTTTCCTCCCTTAAATTATGGATGTCAGGTATGTTGTCCAAGAAATAAGAAAGTAACTAAGTCAGAATAGGAAAGGGAAAGTCGAGGCCTTACTACTCAGAAGACATCCATCCCATCCTTTCCTTCCCTTTTCCTTTCCTGCTTCCCTCCTCCCTTCTTCCCTCTCTTCCTTAGTCTCTCCCTCGCTCCTACACGCCTTCCCTCTTTTCCTTACTCCCTCCTTCCTCCACCTGCTTCCTCCCCCATTTCCTTTCATTCTTTCCCCTTCCACACTCTTTCTTTCCCTTTCTTTTCTAACCTCCTTTGTCTATTTTTTTTAATGAGAAGCTTATTCATCCTCAGTCCATAGGAGAAAAGCTGGATTACAGCAATCTGGAAACAATTGTTTAATAGTAACAAACATGTGCCTTTGACAAAATGAAACATAATTTAAAATAGAAATACCTGCCTTTGGGATTGTATTTAGATGTAAGGTTCAGGTGTGATGGTTAACACTGTGGTAGGAAAGCTACAATAAGTAGCATTTCTTCTGCACAGTTCACTCAGAAGTCCACATGGAAAGGTTTCTGGATGTTTTCAAATCGTATTTGGTGAAAATAACTTAATTTCATATTATTGTTTGGCCTTTTAAATAAATATTTTATCATACTATCCCAGGAGTATAAAAGGTATAAGCACATATTTAACAAAGGCAATAACCCCAGAATTATCAGCATATAACATTAATTATTCACCTTTGCAGGCAAACTT
Organism: Ctenodactylus gundi; assembly: GCA_004027205.1. Taxonomy (NCBI): domain Eukaryota; kingdom Metazoa; phylum Chordata; class Mammalia; order Rodentia; family Ctenodactylidae; genus Ctenodactylus; species Ctenodactylus gundi. The sequence continues at coordinate 95,040 of PVKB01004280.1, read as the reverse complement.
GAAATGTTAGGATCACAAATTAGAAGTGCTTTTTTGTATCTCTCCAGAATTTACTAATGATTAAGAAATAGAATATTTTATCAGCACTTTACTATTATTTTTCCCATATAATCTCTAGAGCTAACCGATGCCAGCATTACAGGCAAGACTAAAGCATGCAGAAGGCACATGCTCAGGTTTCAAAATTGCCAGAATGACGTGGTTCTCAGCTGTGGCAGAGAACACATACTAACTACTTAAGCGATGGCCACACCACCAAGGCAGACCCCAGAGCTCTGCCACCCCTCCCGGCTGGTGGGAGCCCACACTTGCACAACACTTCTAAGCAGCATTGCACCCCGTGGTCCTGCAGATTTATTTTCCTCCTGCTCCCCTTGGTTGAGGAAGGTTTGCTTTTGAGTAATGATTATCTTTCTCCCTTGCTTTTGTCTTTTCCCACCTCACCAAATGGCCTTATCTGCCAGTCACAATTTTTGTGGTCTGCAATTCTGATCACTTTTAAATGAAACCCATGCTGGCTTTGGTAATCATAATGTCATTTACAATTTACCACTAAACACGTTTATTCAGTTAGTAGCACAGTGGAGAAAGAGAACTCCATATGAACTCACCGTGAAAGGCCTAATCTGATTATTTCCTCATGAAAATCCAGGCAGGGGTGCTTGTAAGAGGGGCTGAGAGGAGAAGGGGCAAGAGCGAGGGCTGGCCACAGCTGACTTTGATAATCAATGCCAACAGATAAGTGGTCCAGCCTGTCAGGGCAGCCGCCCCGCCCAGTCACCCCAGGGCATTCCTCTCAAAAGGCAAGAGTGGACAGGACCTGATGGCGGCTGAGTGACCAGTGAGCACTGGCTTGGCATATGCTGCTGCGTTCAGGCAGGCGAGAACAGTGATAGAGTCCAGAAGCTCTTCCGTAAGTGGGGGAAATTAGATTAGGCAGGCTGTGTTTGTGTGTGCGTGTGTGCACACGAGCATTTGCTCTGCGTGGGCTTTACCTTCCTGAACTAGCCTGTGCACAAAGTAGGCTGTCCACAGGTCTAAATACAGAGAAAGGAAGTGAGCTGGGTGTGTCCGGCGGAGGAGGAGGGAGAACCTGTGTGTGTGAGACAGTGCGTGTGTGTGTGCCTGTGTCTGCATATGTATGTGTGCACACATGCATGTGTGCCTGTGTGTGCTTGTACACTCAGGTTGCTTCCAGGGTTCTAACAAATATTAACTTTGTGTCAATATTTGTCCTTCCTGTCGTGAAATGAGGATTTTCCACCTCATTTCACGTTTCAAAAGAAAATATGCCAAAGGGGTCGTCTTTGCTAGGGAAAAAAATTAAAAGACAAAAAAGAAAAGCAAACAAGTTCTATCTTTTATTTAGAAAAATAGATCAGAGGAAAGAAAAAGTATTTTTTGAAATAAATGTTTTGACTCACAGGCACATGAAATCTTTCCATCTTCCTGTATCAACACAAAAGAAAAATTTATGTGTTTAAAATCGAATGAAATACATCAACATTAATATTTTTTCCTCAAGGTTAACACCACCATTTCCCTCAATAATTTTTTTAGCCATTTGTGATAGATTTCACAATTCATGGCACAGTAAAATATGGAAAATTTTGACAAAAACAAAATATACAAACATTCTCTTATTTTCAAAAATAAAAAGAAATCACTTGCAATTCTTCTCTGTCAAACAACATTTACACCTCATTATTTCTAATTTAATAAATATAAATGACCACAGAGCAAATAAAGTGAAGCCAGGCTGGCTTGGCCCCCACCTTGTGTCCTCCCACATAGCCTCAGGCCGCGAGGAGGAGCAGCACTCCAAAACCTCAAAGCTGTGCTCCAACTGCACAAAAGCACAATAAAGATCTTCAAAAGAATTATTAAAGAAAATGTGGTTTGGTCATCTTAGAATTCACAGCACTAATCCCTTTGGTTTTCCAAAATGAAAAATGCCAGCTAAAAGTTATTTTTAAAAATTCTAAACTAATGAATGTATGATATATTTATAAGGTGAACGTAAATAGGTAGTGATGTTCTTTTTATTTTATTTTATTTTATTTTATTATTTTATTTGAGACAGGGTCTCACTCTGTAGCCCAAGCCAGTCCTGAACTCACTATGCAGCCCAGGCTCACTTTAGACTCAGGGCAATACTCCTTCCTCAGCCTCCCGAGTGCTGGGATTGTAGGCATGCACCACCATGCCCAGCTGCAGAATTGGACTCAAGGCCATGCGCTGGCTAGGCAAATGCTTTAACTGCTATGTCATTCCTTCAGCCTGTAGTAATGTTCTTTGTGTATAACAAATTTATTATCAGTGACGGGAAACACAAATTTACTAATTAGAAGAAATAAAGATTTTCAAAGTTTATTTGAAAGTCAATAATATTGTAGTTCTAGTTATTAAAAATAGACAAATATGCTAATATATAGATATGCATAGTAATTATTATAAACGAAGTATAATTATCATAATTGTTATTATAAGATCCTATTCCAAGCAATTTGGAAAAGATCATTAAATCCAAAAAATACAATATGTATCCAACATTTAGTTTTGGAATATCTCAGTTAATCAGTTTCCAGCCAGGCCTGGTGGCACAGGCCTGTCTTCCCAGTGCTCTGGGAGGCTGAGGTAGGTGACAGCAAGTTCAGCTCAGCTTGGCCAACTTAGTGACTTAGCGAGACTCTGTCTCTCACACTCAGAATGAAAACATGGCCTGGGGATGTAGCTCGATGTGAAGGCCCTGGGCTCTATCTCCAGTATCACAAAGAAGAGAGAGAAAAGAAAGAAAGAAAGAAAGAAAGAAAGAAAGAAAGAAAGAAAGAAAGAAAGAAAGAAAAAAGAAAGAAAATGCATCTCCAGTCTGGCATTCATTGGACAGTGGCACTTAGGAGCACACAGTCACCCTGGCACCATTCTCCATGAAGACGACCACCCTCATACCTGTGACTTGTGTCAGAAGTTAGTTTGCAGCCTAGGGTCATGTACCCCCAGGTGTGAGGATGTTCTAAAAGACTGAAGGTAGTTCCCAGCAGCAGGAAGCTGTTGTGTGCGAAACCTGTGTGTCTGCAGGTAGAAAGGGGCAGGCACACAGCAGGAGCTACCATCTTAGCATCTCCACGGTTCAATAGGCCTTTCTTTTGAATTAGCCATTTTTCTTTTTTAATTAAAAACGGTTTATTTTTGTGGGCAGGAGACAATTTTTAGAAATTCCAAGGACCACCTTATAGTCATTCATGATACTGAAATGTCATCATCTATACGCTACTTGAAATAAGTGACTAAGAAAGTTCTTAAATGTGTGCCATTTTGTTGCAACATGATTTTATCTATGAACATCAACAGATATGGTTCCAATTCCAAAGGTGATTCCCAGAACACCTCACTGAAAACAGCCCCCGCCGATGCAAGCACAGAAAGTCCTGCTGCGGGTGTAGAGATCAGTTCTTGGAGTCAAGGAAATTCTCGGTGCATGCTGCCTCTGCTGCCATCTGTCTGTCCACACAACCTTGGGCAAGATACTTTGTCTCTCTGGGGCTCAGTTTCCTTATTTGTCGAAGGGATTAAGAATTTTCCCCACCCTAGGTAGATGGACTGGGATAAAGGAGGCGACACCCAGAATCCACAACAAGCAAGTGCCAAAACATTTAAGCTGCTACATGCTCCGTAGTAATTAAAGAATGTTATTTTTAAAACAATCTGCCATTGCCTCCAACTAGTATTTGGCTCATAGTCTAAAAGGGCACTTACAGTTGCATTCACCTGAATAGTGTTAAAAATGCAAGGTACATGTGACCAAAATACTAAAAGGTGGACTTGGGGATTTATGTTTTTAGGACACATAGCCAAGAGATCTATATGTACACAATGCACAGGTGTGTGTATACACAGGCATATGTGTGTCTATGAGTGATACACCTCATTTTTCCATTAAAAAATAAACTACTGCAAAATCTAGGACATTTTTCTCTTTCATCTATTCTTAAATTGTCCTTCATTCCTTTGGCAACGTTCTGCACCCCGCCCCCGCCCCCCCCCCCATACCTCTCTGCACCTCCCGCTTCTCTCCTGCTCCAACCCTTGCCTGCCGGCTTTAAACAAAGCAATGTTCTTAGGTTCGTGTAGAGGCAGGGATGCCCAACAGCACTCTGTACAAATGCAATTCCTGGCACACACTTTCCCCAGAATGATAAACTTATCACCTCTCCAGCCCTTGTGCGGAGGCAGCAGCAGTCATTCCTGCTGGATGCCAAAACTGAAATGAATGTGGCGGTGCCATGGTCTGCTCTGAGCTGTGGCTGTAATGAGATTTGAATGGGAAGTCCCGGACACAATAAATCTGCGCCATATGTGACCGTTTCCTGTGTCAGTTCCTTTCTCATAACGAGTGGAGACTTTTTTCCCCCTCTCGTGACCCCACACCATGACTCTGAAATCTTTCATGGCTGCTTATGGGCCTGAGGCTTTTTACAGCAGTTGTATAAATAAATGAATTTGACAGCAAACATCATAACAGTTAGCAGTAATGTGTGTTCACCACAAGTGCCTGTGCTGCTCACTGGAGAAACGGCAGAGGAAACAGCTTGTTTTGATACCTAAACAAAAGTAGTTCCATTTGACAAGTGGTGAAAGAATTAGTCAAATTACCTTGAAATCCACAAGGACTATTTTTGCCAATTCTGCCTGCCAGGGAAATGTTCCCAGCTACTCACTGCCCATGACTCATAGGAGATAAATTCCTCCCTTTATTCTGAGATAAGATCCGGGCTGGGAATACAAAGCTTTGACTGGTATTTTATATTAATCTTCTTTGTAAGTAAAGACTGTCACGTGGAAGAACTCAGGGACATCCCAGTGGCAGGGCAACCATGCAGAATATTCAGTTGCAAAGGAAAAATGGTGACAGTACTACCCAATTCATTGATTACCTGTTGACTGAATGGTGGCTTTCCTTTTGCATTGCCTTTACTCAAGGGAAAGAAAAGAAAAGAAAGAAAAAGAAAAAATAATCTCACCAAATAGTTGAACAAAAAAGGACAGAGAGCCACACTCTCCTTATTCTAGAGCAGAGCTCCTGTGACTGAAGCACCTCTTAACCATGCCCACACACTTTCAGCATGAGTTTTGGGAGGAACACACCATACCTACACCATAGCAGGCATCAACTTCATAATATGGTTGTGCCAAGTGAATTGTAAAAGGCTCAGAATATTGCTTGTCATGTACTATTAGTAGTAGTAGTCATAGTAGCCCAAGTAGACAAACTTGGAAAATAGTTTCTTTAGTAATGTTAGAGCCCTTTTCTTTGATAGTCTGATGTTGGCAGTTAATCTTATAAGTGAAGTATAAAACTTTTGGGAGAAAAGCATAATAGTACCTTCATCTAGGCCAATAACCATGTAGTTCCAAGAATAGGACAACACTACTTGAAATAAAATTATCAATTAGACCCTAAATTGTTTCTTTAGACTAAGGGTAGTTTTTATTCTCTTAAAGTGGTACACTTTACCATGGCCAAGTAATCACTGACCCTAGAATCCACTCATATTTAACAGAAATATTACTGATTAGGAGAATTTATAATATAGTTTTAATTAGTAAAATTGGACCGCTAATTTGTTTTACTCATGTAATTAATAATATATAAGAAAGCATCATCTTAACACTTAGGCAAGTATTAATTAAAATGAATATGAACAGATATTCCCATGTGTAAAGAACCTAAAGCCTACACAATAGACGGAGGATGTCTTTATTTTAAGTGACAAATTCATCCAGATGTACATTTGTCTATATCTGGTCAAACTGCAGAAAAGCAAAAGATAGCAGTATGTCAAATTGCGTCAAACATAAATGGATTCAAAGTTTTTCTCTTAGAGCAAGGCCAACAAAATCTGGAAGAATGCCAACTTAAGGTAAAAAACCAATGGTGAACTGGAAGAGGACAGGACAAACATGCACATAAGAAGGGGTAAGTTGTGAATCAGAGTACAAGGGTTGCTAGAAAACCAAAGATGGGAGCAAGATCCTTATATGGTTAAACAGGTTGAGGTGTAACTGCATTTATAATAATGTCAGCCGGGAACTCTGTATGCAATTGCTCACAAATAAAGGCTGCACTGTTGCATCCAGGAAACTTTTCGGAAACTGGTCTGTGAGGAAATGACTTTTCCCCAGGCAATTTCACTGTTGCAGAATGTCATCTGATAAAATGCCTTCCTTGCTAGTTCCAAATTCTTTTCCGAGATGCGCTCCTAGGATGCCTTTCCTGAGTTTCCCTAGGATTCCCATAGGTAATGATTTACAATAACTCCAAACATTCACAGCACAGGGCCACCGATAATGGATAAGGCACACGGGTGAGTAGTATATTCTTTGATTGGGCAGCCACTTCTACAGCTCTTCAGTTAGCAAGTGAACGCTGTCACCTTATAAATCATGCTTTTCTATTAAAAGGTAAACATCAGGGTAGAGAGCAGCTTAACCAGACCAGAATCCTTAATCAGGCTGTTGCAGATCTGTGAAAACAACCACTCAGCTAATTCTTCATTACTTTCTGGGTCTGTGGATACACATAAGCCTGTCCTGACTTCAGGAAGTGAAAGGTACCACCCCACTCTCTTAAGTTTGGGAAAGGGCATTAATTAGTCATTAACACGGAGCAGAGGTAAAAAAGTGTCCTTTGGGGGCTATATATTTAATTTAAAGAGTTGTCAAACTGCACGCCACAGGCTAAACCCAGCCCACTGACCATGACTATAAAGTCAGCTTCACTGGAGCAGAGTCACGTGCTTGTTGACACACTCTCTGATGCTCTTTGCACTGTAACTGCAGGTAGCAGTGGTAGCTGTGAGAGAAATTATTTAGTACCTAATCCCTTTCAGAAAGTGTCTGCCAAGTTCTTGTCTAGGAGTTCCACGGGTCTCTGATACCATGAGCAGCGAAGTGCAAGACAGAAACAGATCCCTTACCCTGGATCCCTGGCAACTACGGACAGACTATTAGCGCAAGCCAGAAATCAGAAATCGCAGTTTCAAGCTGCTGGAATTCTCGGATTATCTACAACATCCTAACCCCACTTACAAGCCACATTCAAATAAGCATATTGTGTATCCTGCATTGTGGAAGGGGGCACAAAGCATGAGGGAAGCCTTGTTTGCCCTTAGGAGACTCAGCACAAGACATAATATGCTTTCATTCTTAGCTGACATTTATATGGAAACATCTGTACCCTGATGTTTGCCTCATCCACTCCAGGAGAGTCAATATTCTCTGTAAAAGTTCTCAGAAGACTATCTGCATAAATCTCTACAGATTTGCTTCCTTTGCCATTTCATTATTGTTATAGGTTGGAATTAGGAGACCACCAAATGTCAAATGGGGCAAGGTAAGGTTTCTTTCTTATGATCGAGATGTTATTACAAGTGATGGCCAGGCTGTCCCTGGACTCTGAGTGAGTCTGTAGAGAGCAGCTTCCAAGCAAGTTTTACACAAAGTTTATATAGAGGATTGTACATCATTACACACATCATGCATAGCAATCAAGCATAACCCAACACCTAACCATTATTCTTGGTTGGCTGTCCTGTTATTACAAAGCAACCAATTATAATCTGACATATAGCCATTACCTTTGGCGGGCTACATTTGACTTTTGGTGGGCTGTTCCTGACATGAAGTACATGACACTTGTGAAATACATGACTCTTCAGGTTGCCATGGAGTCTGGTGAGGGAGAAGAGGTTAAGCCTCTGCCCTTGTCATAAGACTCCAAAGACATCCCGATAAGCACACAAGCAAGGCTCCCAGGTGAGACAGGGGCCTCACAAGATGAACTCACAGCAGACTGACTTATTTTAACTTACACAGTAAATCTTAACTCATGCAGCAAACACATAACATGAATAGCATAATACTACAAAAACTACATACTACAAAACAGAGTCACATTAGTACATTAGCAGTCTGAGTTACATCATTTCACAACCTAGTTACAGAAAGTTAACATCAGTGTGAGGTCACAGAAAATTATAAAATTACAAAAGTATACCTAATGTTGGGTTTTCTCACAATTATAAAGATGAGATTTCCTTGATACAGTACACACACACACACACACACTCACACACACACACACACACAAACACACCACTGAAACAAGGAAATATACTTCTGTAAGCTCAACTTTGGCATGTGGAAGTATCTCAGGATAAATTCTTAGGTGTGAGTGTGAACAGTTTGAAGCATGCATACAGCAGTCTATAATGCTGTGCACAGACATTTCATTATTTGCATTATTTTTGACAGAAATAAAATGATCTTCAATCTCATAGACAAGCAAGGTGAGTGAACAGCCTCCGCTGGTGCTGCTGTCCTTCAGGAGCAGAGAGGAACAGAGACCAGGGAAGACTGAAGCCTCATGTTCCTGGCACCACTCATGTGAGGAAGAGCTAAGGAAAGTCTTCCCTTGCCCAGTGCTATAATCTGATAAAGAGAGACAGATTTGAACTGTGAGTTCCAATTTAATTTCTTTCTACTCTTAAGACCTTTGACAACCACAACTGACAAGCTACCATGACTTTATCATGTACACAAAGCAAAATTTCTGGATACTTATTTAGCATGAGGAGCTCTAATTGCACCAGTGCCCTGCAGACATGGCAGAGGACAGCGGATGGAAAGAGAGAGGAGCTGCCCAAGCGTCCTACTCACTCAGGGTCACATACAGGAGCCAGAGAGAGAAAAGATGGGGCACAGGATGAAATCTCCCAAACATCGCTTAGTCGGCTCAACAAATCTGATGTTAGGATTCTTACAGATCAGATGGACTTGTTAGAATTGCCAAAGGGTGCTCAGCCAGGGATCGCAGGTAAGTTATTCTCTACTCATCCTTTATTTTAATAAGTTCTCCTGAAATCTGGTCACAACTGAGGAAGATGAATAGGTTTAAAGACAAACTAGAATTAAATTGTGAGCAACAGTACAGCTACACTACCAAGACACAAAGTTGACATTCAATATTCAGAGTCAGAATCAGTTACTTTTACCAAAGGCTTTAAGCAAACTACAAAGAATTAGCACCAGCAATATATCTACAGATCCATTCAGACAGTAACCACAATATACAGGCTCAGGAGGAATGGGATGTGCTCTTAGGCAACATTTTTGTTATATTCAACCATACAGAAGATGGGAATAATGTAGATGTGTGGGCACACACACACACACACACACACCCCTGTATACTATGGTTTGCATATAAGGATACTTCAAGATGATGCCTGCTAACGGCACCCCCTGGTCCTTCCACTGTATGGTCTTGACATTTCAAACACCAATTTACCACTACTTGGATATTTCTAATTATTCTGATAAAAGAAGGACTTTGGGAATTAGGATGGTTAAGAATAAAAGGAGAGGCTCGGAGCTGCCTTCAGCAAGCTTCCATGGAGTTGCGCTTCTTGACCCAGCAGCCTCCCTTACCTGTCAGGGTTTTCCTGAGCTAGTGACTGATACACAGAAAGAGGGAAGAGATTTTGAAATTCCCAAGTGTATACTGCATGCCAAGTACTGGGAGAGTTGGCCACGTGTTCATGGTATTTTGATGATCACAGCGCACTGAGAAGTTTGTTTTTATTGCTTCCACTTCCAAATGTAAACATTGGACTTGAAGGACAGTGGCTGTCAGAGCCTGATGTCAGAAGCTGTACATAAATGAGCCGCCATCAAGAAGGCAGCTCCAGGAATGCCACCTAATCTTCCCTGGGCTGAGATATGTGTGTGAAAGCTTCTGTTATCAAATACAAGAGATGTGGGGATCTGTTGTTTACTAGAGCTGCTAGCGCTACTTCACGCATTTCCTACATTTTTCATGAGTACATGAAGAAAATATTTAAAGTGACCGAGAGGAGAAAACTAAAGGGCAAATAGCGTGGAGGACCCAGCAGGGCAGAAGGGACTCGGTGAGAGAAAGGCAGGCGTGGCAACTCTTGGACCTAGGCAGCATCCATCATGTAAGGTAGCTCTGGGGGTTCCGCAGGATGTGACTGCATCATTGTGTGTTCTTAGACATTCATTCAAAAGTGGCTACAGATGGGCTTCACTCCCTGAGGCATTCTCACTTGGAGGGCAGCTCCAAGCTAATTTGGGATCCCTGAGGGACCACCAAGGACTCAAGAGCTCCACTGAGGTCTGGAATACCTGCAGACTACCACCCGAGGGCAGAGGCACGAGCAGCCAGGTAGAACTTTGGAAAAGGTATGGCAACAGAGTGAGAGCATCCCTAAAGCTCCTAAGGGACATGGTCACTCACATGTTTTGCATTGGGCCCGCTGTGTGTCAAAGCCCAGTTTCTCTCCACTACAATATATCAAGTAATAAGAATATTATGTGTAGAGAAATTCACACACTGGGTCAAACCCAAACCAGACCACGTCCATCAGGGGAGTTAATCATTCCACCATCTACACAATTCTTTTTGCTTGGATTCAAGGTTGATTTTCCTCAAAACAGAATTTTCCAGATAAAATCTGCCTCTGGCCTTTCAGGAATAGTTTTCCAAGTTAATGGGAGCAGCCCTCTGGGAGGAGACTCCACTTCACAGCACATCTGGCCAACTGCTCAGTGCGTTTGAGCTGCCAGAGCTGAGGGTATGAGAATCCCTTCCTAGGTGATCACTGCGTACCCCAAACCTTCATCCTCCTTGCGCCTAACTTAGGGAATTAATATGATGCTACTATTGGTCATAAAATCCACCAGATTTCCCTTTTTTCTTTTTTTTTTCTTCACTCTTCAGCATTTGACTCCATGACATTCCTCAATAGAAAAGTCTATGGCTTATTATACCTCAAGTTTAGAATTACTTCCTTTTATCTCTCTTAAATTTTCCCACTGTTGATTTCATTGAGAGTATACTTGTTTTTGTATTGTGAGTTAGGGCAAAGAAAGAAAAAATGTGGAATGTTTTAGAACCCCTCTGAAGTCTGAGAAGTTTCACTGTTATCCCCTGTTCCCAACATGATGCACCTTGCCATCCGGATGTCCTGTCTGCACGTCCATTGACCCACAGGTGCACGACTTGACTTTCAGACCGCACGGCCTCTGGCCACCTGCCCCTCTTTGCTATTTCCCACTGAAGTTTCTTTTTTGCCATTAGGGAGGGCTCATGCCTTTCCGTGGTGTCTTCACCAAAGCTCTGCCTTGAGAACAATAACTAGGCCAAGGTAAGACTCGGTAGGGAAAGCTGTGAAGGGAAAATGGTGGCAGGAGATGTGTTGGTAAAGGAAACAAAGGACAGATATGTCTACAGTTACTTAAGTACTAGGAGATTCGGCTTTGTCATCTGTGAAAGAAAAAGTCACTGCCTTTCATACTGTTATTAGATAACTAGAGTAAATTAAATTGCTATCTAACATACTATGTCAGTGATTATAGCTCAGTGGTAAGCTGGTTGCGTAACATGGGCAGAGACTTGAGTTTGATCCCCAGCACAACAGAAGTGCTTCATTTTAAGAAGATATTAAGAGGTTGCAGTAAATTACTGGTGTGACAATTGGTCGATATGGAAAGAAACTCACTATTGGGAAAAGACAATTGCAATTCCCGTACAAACATCCAGCTCCCGCCACTTAAGCAGAACTTCTGATGTTGCTGTCTTCCGTTCCTCCAACATTCCATCCAGATTCCATCCTCATTCCATTCCCCACACTCATACTTTCTAAGCTTCTGAGCAGATTTTTCTTGAGCTAATAACTGGCTGACAGAATTTATTGTATAATTTCTCTTAAGCTGTTAACACTGTCACAGATGAATGGCAGGTTGGGCCCGGACCCTAAGTGTTACCTAGGTGGGTACAGGGCAGCTGCAGGGATTCAGGGTGTGAAGAGTTTGGTCCACTTGACCTTCAGTTGTGTATATTAAAGGATCAGACTTTGTCATCTCTAAAATCCTGCAAAAAGTTGTGCAAAGAAATGGAGCACTTCATTTCTGATTTTGTCTTTAGCTACTTTCCCTTTCAGTAGTGACTCAGGTCACTTTGCCCTCCGGCCCCTACTCTTCAGAGCCTTCAGGCACACACCCGTCAGAGGCCTCTGCCAAGGCACCTCTCTACTTTTCCCTTGCTGGCTGTGTGGCCCAATCCTCCACCTCCTTCTACTTGGCTCCAAAGTCTTATTCTCAGCAAGGCCTCCTCTGAGCAGCCTAAGTGTGTTCACACTCCTATGGCCTCCCGGGATACTCTACATTGTCTCTTTTATCTGAAGCACTTAACTACTTTCTAACAGAATAATTTACTTATTTATTATGTGTACTAGCACTGCTCCCTCTCCACAAAGGCGGGAATCTTCATCTAGTTTCCACACTCACACACTTCAACTACTGCCTAGGAAAGTACCAGGCACACAGTAGATGCTCAGTAAATACCTGTGAAATTGAATAAGTTTCATCAATCAATTTCTTTTTATTATTAACTCTATAATTTTTCTGCTTTGCTTACAGTCACCCGAAAACTTGAGATGAACTCATGTCATCCTGCTTCGTAGCAAGATTTGTTTTGCATGTGGAAAGGGATGATACAGTCCCCAGTATCCCTTCTGCAGAGAGCAATGATGACCATGGGGCAAAAGAGGTGCCCAGTCGGGAGCACGCACTCAGGTCACCCGAAGAGCTGGGTATGGAGAGTAAGACAAGGAAAGATTTCAATAGATGTGGACCATGAAAGGACAAAAGTAACTTTTTCCTCATAAAGCACCTTTTAATACTGTAAATGATACTTTAAGCTTACTATGATGTATTAATAATAGATCCTCTTCTGCTACAAATATACTGTAGGCAATGTACAGATATGCTAGCAAAACCTGAAAGGTGATACCTTGATTTCTGCTTGGTAGATGATAAAACTGAAGCTCACAGTGGTTAACCACCACGGACACCCGACTGTTCAGGCTGGCAGAATCTGAATCCAGAACCCAGGATCCATTCCACACACTTCTCCTATAATTGTCTGCTCTTCACACAACTGCAAGAGGCAGCATGACATGACATCTGCCTTAGCCAGATGACAAAGCTAATTTCCATATACTTCATTTGTACCTGACCAAAACTAACTAATAAAACTCAATGACCTCCTGACATCTTTAACCAGTGCTCTTGTCATAAGATGATCCATATATTGGCTATCAAATCAATGGCTCCCTAATAGTGGATGGATTCATGAATGAATAAATCAGGAAAGGTTTGACAATGTAACCTCCAAAGTGATCTTACAATGACTTTCATATTTTTAAACCATGGGGGTTAATCATTAAAGAAGCTTAAATTAGAATATAGACTAAACTATCAGACTGCATTCCAAATTACTATTGCCTTAAGGTCCATCCACTTGAATTATCCAAAAAACACTACTAATTAACTAGATTTAAGCAAAGGCTGGTGGTAGGCAATGTGACCTTTTCATGTCACATGTCACCTGGATTACAATTTCCCTATGATGTACATGTCATTGGTCATAGTGGCCTTCCAGGATTTGACACTATAAATTTGTTTGACGGAATGTACAGAGTCTGGGGGTTTGCTGATTTCTAAGAACAATGTTGACCATTTTATACTAAAGTATTTCTGATGTTCCTGAAGAAATCAAAACTTGACTGTTTTAAACACACAATGATGTGGTTTATTAAACACGCCCCATTCTGAGGAGAAGGGAACCTAAACCCTTCCCGCAGTTCTGCCAAAATTCATTGCTTGTAAACAAGTTGCCTCAGCACACGAAGCTTCAAAATCATACTCACAGAAATGAGATTGGACTAAATTCACATCAAGGTTCCTTTCAAGATACGCCACCACAAAAGATTGAATCACATGGAGGTATATAAGTGGGGCCAGCCTCAGGGCCATACCAATCCTGTGGCCCTTTCTATCTCTTAGGGCACCTTTATCTCCAATCCTAAATATACATATTCAACTAAACATCCTATTCATTTTTTTTTTTTGTTAGTACTTACAAGGGCTTTGCATTGTGCTATATCTACAGCAATTTGGTTTTGGTTTTGAAAAAGGTCTCTCTAAGTCACTGAGTTGCCTAGGCTCACTCAAATTTGTGGTCCTCCTCCTCAGCTTCTTAAAATACTTAGATTATAGGCCTACACCCAGGCTCACCTTCACACCTTCTGCTCTTTACTTCTCTGGATTTGTACTCTGCCATGCCTACGTGTTTACCTTGCTTATCTTAGTGACTGTTTGCCCTCACAGTTGTGTGGGTGACTGGGAATTGTGGCTCACTGATACTGCCCAGCATCGCAAGTGACTATCCTATTGCATACCTCCAGCCTGTAAAATCACCAATAATCAAACTTTAAATCAAACTTGTCCAAATGGATTTCACAATATTATAAATTTTTTTTTTAATTCTAAGTTGCAAACTGGGGACCATCTGTACTTTATTTCCAATCCCAACTGAGTCTACAGTACTATTCAATCCATTTATCAGTCACCTCTAGTTAAAGATCTTTTCACTTTAAAGATTTAGCACTCCCTCTTTTCTACTTCTATGACATCACAAACTTCAAAAAAAAATCTGAAGTTACTGGGCATTAGCTGTTCCACAAGTACCGGAAACATTTTTAACTCTCCACTTTTTCCTATCTCCTTCTTATCTGACACAAAGAAAAGATATCATACCTCTTTTTCCACTCCACTTCTACACTGCAACCACGACCAGGTCCTCTCCTTGATATCCACAAACTATCCTCATCAATTATAGCTCTTCCTTTTATCATATGCAAACCTCTTCCTCATCAGCCGGGCATGTTATATTAATCGCTTCCTGTTACTGGGACAAACACCTACCACCTGTAACTTAAAGGAGGGAAATATGTTCTGGCTCATAGTTTTCAGACAATTCAATCTACTGGTTGGTTTGCTCTAACACAAAAACAGCATAGTAGGAGGGACAGAAGTGGAAAGCTGTTCAACTCGTGGCAGCCTGGAAACAGAGAGAGAAGGGAAGAACTGGGGGCAAGAATGCACCCTCCCAAGTCATACCCCTAGTGACCAAACTCCACAATCTGCTCCCAGCTCTCACAAGCACATACAGCTACACTCATCAATGATCCACTGATGACCTAAGCAGCTTTCAAAAGTCTTGCCTCTCTGAAGATATGAGGTTTGGGGGGCTATTTTCTTCAACCGTAATTTCTAATTTCTTAGGTGGTAGTTATTTTGCCAGTCCTCCTCCACCTAAACCTTTGGTGGGGGGGGGGTATGCTCCAAGACTCTATTGTTTGTCAAAACACACACACACACACACACACACACACACACACACACACACAAGGTGGGGGAGAGAGAGAGACTGAAAAACAGAAAGAGAGATACCATAGGTCCCCAACTCACCATCTGTTCTGAATGACAGATATGCACTAACTGTATATCGGTTACCTTTTCCTGTCAAGGCAATTCACAAACATGTCAAACAATTAACTTTCTTGTAATCCCCTCCAGGAATCAATAGGTACCACATGCTCATTACCTACTACTTAAGAATAGTTATATTTAAGAGGCCCACAAAGTAGCTAGCTTATTTATTCCTTTTTATACATGCAAGTTTATGTAGAAAGATTCCTTTAGAATAACTTTTAAGACTAATTTAGCACTTTCTATATGCCTGGGACTTGTTAGAGTTGTTTCCAAAGATTATAACAAATGTAATCCTCAAAATTTACCTAAAAGTTTTATGCTAATTTTAGTTCCATCTAAAGGCATGGAGAGAGAGAATAAAGAGATATTGAGAAATTGCTAAGCAAGTATGTGGCAGAGCTAGGAATCCATCTAGACTCCAGGGCTGTAGACCTGCCCAGCACCTAGCATTGCCTTTGGGAGTCCGTAGATCCAGTTTTGTGTAAGGCCCGGGAGAGGGCAGAGCAGCAATTGAAGCAACAACAAAAATAATAGCAACGGCCAGCACATACTGAGTACTCACTATGTGACACTGTTTCATGTGTGTCATAAGCATTAAGTCACTTACCCTTCATAATAATCCCATAGCATCACTTCTCTTACCCCCATTTTACGAGAGAAAAGAAGTACACTGAACCCAACTTCTAGTCTGGAGGAATGGCTCAACGGTTAAAGCACTTGCCCCACAAGTCCTAAATCAAGTGCTAAGTACCCGAGTTTGATTTCCCAGCACCACATTAGCTGGGCGTTATGGTGCATGCTTGTAATTGTAGTACTCAGGAGGCTGAGGCAGGAGGATTGCTGTGAATCCAAGGCCAACCTGGGCTCCATAGTGAGTTCAGGACCAGCCTAAGCTGCAGAGCAAGACCCTGTCTCAGAAAGAAAGAAAGAAAGAAAGAAAGAAAGAAAGAAAGAAAGAAAGAAAGAAAGAAAGAAAGAAAGAAAGAGAAAGAAAGAGAGAGAGAAAAAGAGAGAAAGAAAGAGAGAAAGAAGAAAGAAAAAGAATTCAACTTCTGTATTTTTAAATAGCTTAAGGGAAGTGAGCAAAGTCGGTCTATTCCGAAGCTCACGTCCTTGACCTCTGTGTGATAGTCCTTTGCTCTAAAAACACTTTGCGCTCCGTAAGGCGACATCGAGGGCTGGTGCTGTGCGCCCTCCCCCTCCTCCTTCGCCATCACCAGCATCCCATCCGGTGTCGTTCTACTAACTAACAGGTCTGTTGCTATGACTTTCTTTTTTCTATTTCTTTCTTCCTACTTGTTTTGGCATGTGGGGTTGTAATGGTATCTGCAGGTATTTTCTTTCTCAATTTCTAATACTTCTAATACATCCGATGTCATCTCAAGTCACTTAATTTTCCTGATGTTTCTTACAAGCCATACCCCCACCATCATCCCCACCACCACCACCACCTGTGAGCATTGCCTGTGCTTCGAGCCTTCTAGGTCTGGGGCAGCCGGAACATCGGTGGCTAATAAAGACGCTGTGGGGAACGAGCACTGTTGAGGGAAGCTGGGGAAACTTGCATCCCCTCGGGGTGTGCCAAGCACAGAAGTGACACCTCGTGCCGCTCCTGATCCAGCAGACACAAGGGCGCTGCACAGAACCACAGTGACTGTGGAGTGTCCCTGTTCGCAGCCTTCTTGTGGATGTGAGACCCTGATTTCTCCAATATCTTGGCCTGCAGAGGGACTGAAATTCTGCTGGAATCTTTGAATAACAACAAGCTCAAAGAAAACAATCTTGCCAAAATTTTAAAACAGAAAACGAAGAATGAAAGAGTAAGATTTGGGGTTCTAAGTCTATTATAAAGTAACAAAACTGAATAAAAATGGACTTAAAAGTGGTTAGTAATATTTTTATAAGTCAGCAGGATTTAAAGATCAGAGACCTTCTTTCTTATAGTACTTTCAGTAAAGTCCACAGTTTAATCTCATTGAAAACACTCATCTTGTTAAATAAACATTATTTAATGAACAAAAGATTCTCACAAAATCCTTTCTTATCTTGCTACTCCCAAGTATTATAAATTAAAGCTTTTAACTCATCTTTATAATACAACCTCATTCTCAACCCACTAACCTTTCCCCATAATACTTAATAGTATTATTTCTGAAATATGAAGCCCACTTTGCTAAGAGAAAGTGGTGAAGAGGAGGAGGAGGAGAAGAAAAAAGACAAAGATTTGAAACCTTCAAATTTATTAAACTGGTAGTACATAGGACATAACTTTTTATGAATCCAATAAATTCTTAGAATGCATTTCTATAGTAGCAAAGCTTAAAGATTGAGTCTCAGACAGGGCTACTCTTGACATGTTGAGGTTTTTTTCTTAGGTCTCAGAAAGGATGACGGATGGTGCTCATCACTGGTTTACAACAGTGGTAGAGAGCCACATGAATACTTCTAAAAAGCACATTGATTACAAAGGCCTGGAGAAATGACTCAGCAGTTAAAGTGCTTGCCTATCAAGTGCTATGTCCAGGGCTAAGTGCCCGAGTTCAATTCCTTAGTACCTCATAAACCAGTAGTGGTAGCACAGGCCTGTAATCCCAGTATTTGAAAAACTGAGATAGGAGGATTGCTGTGAGTCCAAGGCCAGCCTAGGCTCTGTAGTGAGTTCAGGACTAGCCTGACCCTGTCTCAAAAATAAATAAATAAATAAATAAATAAATAAATAAATAAATAAATTCCTTGGATTCCTTGGTTTTATAGACTTCATAAGGTAGTATTTTAGTTACTTTCTCATTGCTGGTACAGAATCCCTGACATCCTAACAACTTAAGGAAAGATTTATTTAGCTTATAGTCTCAGAAGGTCTCAGTCCATTCATGCACGGCTAGCAACGGCAGAAGCACTTAACGGCGCCCTCGCTGGAGGAAGCTATTCACGCTGTGGCAGACAGGAATCCAGGTGAGCACGGGAGGGCAGAACTAGCATATACCCTTCCGGGTCTGTCCCAGTAATCTATCCCTTCCAGGTCAAGCACCAGTGTTCCACCACTTCCAGGTCACCACCCAGCAATATGCTACATGCCCATAATCTTCTACACATCCCTAACCCACCCCATCTTATCGGGCTCCACCTCTTAACAGCACGTTGTTCCATTGGCATTCCACAATATCTAAACACAGGAGGCTTTTGGAGGATCTTCCAGACTCTCTCATAACAGATAGGTAAAACTTCTGATAGTGTGTAAGAGTAAATTGAGTAGACATGGTAATTCCTCTCTTTCCTCCCTTTCCAATTGTCCCTGTGAACACCAGATGTGAGGAGCAGAAGGAAAACGACAAAAACCCTAAGTGAAGTTTTAAAGTTGGAAAAGCTCATCTTTCATGGTGTCTTCAGTTCTTGGAAACAAAATCTTTATAATTAAAAATCTCTATGGATTTAAAAGAAATTATAAGCTCCAAGTTTTAAGCCATGTTATGTTTTTTTTTTTTTTAATAAAGGATTGTCTCTTTACCTGCAGACCCATAGTAGGCAACAGGCTAGTTTGAAATCACTTCTGCTTTAAAGGTGTGATAGCAACAGGTAGACACAAATCCAGCAAAGAAGAGCAGCCAGTCTGCAGCCATTGGAAAAATCATTGATTCCCAGAAGGAAGAACGTGAGGTCACGGTGTCTAGAAGGTGAGTCTCAGAGAAATAGAGAAAGACTCCCGACCACAGTGATGAACACCACCCCACTAAGCAACAATCCATCCTGGTGTCAAGAGAAGAACTCTCATCAGTACCAAACCAGGGACAGAGTTTGTCTCAGTTACTTTTTCATTGCTGTGACTCAATACCCGACATCCACAAAGTTAGAGAAGAAAAGGTTTATTTTAGCTCACAGCTTCAGAAGGTCACAGTCCATTCAGGGGCAGCCGGCAGCAATGGAAGTACACGGCAGAGGTAGAGGTGGAGGCAGCTTCTCAGGACATCACAAGCAGGAAGCCAAGTCAAAGCAATTTGAGAGTAGTCCTCCAACAAGACAGGAAGCAGCTTTTATAACTTTCCAGGTCTCATCCCAATGATTAGCCCCTCCTGGATCCAGGTGTGGAAAGAGAGGCCACTACATGCTATTAATCCTAATTTACACCCCTGCAATCCATCCCTCCAGACTAGGGCCCAATCTACCAGCAGCGCATGGTTTCATAGACAATCCATAATATTTAAATACATGAGACATTTGGGGGACATTCCAGAGCCAAACCACTTCTCAGCACTGTCCCTTGAATGGTCCATTTCAAGAGCTTCTCCTGATTCAGAACTCTTAACTTGACTATATCTTATCTTAATATAAAAAGTTTCCTTTGAAGAGTCACCTTTCTAAGGAGAGAGGCAAAGAAAAGAGAGGAAAATCCTTTAGGTTTACAATGAGACTGGTAAGAAGCAGATTAACAAGCTAGTAGGTTAGAGATGCAACAGTAAGAATTCGAGCTCTGAAAAGCTATAGAAGGAAGTGAGAAAACAAGCTGGTGAGACCTGAGCTCCAGGCATGGGGGATGAGAAAGAGCTCATAAGAGCTCTTGAAATTAATGAGAGGAAAACAACATTCAAACTTACAGGTTAAAAATGGCATAAGCAATATTCCTCTTGAAAAGCTGCTTTTCATGTGCAATAAAATCAAACACACTATGAAATAATTATAAATCTTATCATAAAATGTGTGTTAAATTAAAATTTCTTTGCAATTTTCTTGATGACAATAATACACTCTTTTGTGCCATGAGCCTGAATTCAGAAGTCCCTTATGCACATCTTGTCAATATGTATTCCCAAATGCCCCACAAGTGCTCCTCAAGGCCTTGTGCTCAGTGTTAAAACACTTTCTCTTCATTCTAGAGTGGGAATTTCTCAACCTCAGTACTTCTGGCATATTGAACTACATAATTCTGTTTTAGGAAGCTATCTGTGCATTGCAGAACAGTTAGTAGAATCCCTGGTTGCTTATAACTTCATGCCAATAAATGCATCCTCAGCTCCAGTGTGGAAACCAAAGATGTCTCCAGACATTGTCAAATGACCTTCGGGGGGAGGGGGGAAATTAACTTGGTTGCTTATATCATTGTTGTGGAAAGATACTCTACCCTTAGGTTACTTACCATCTATGAGGTGTGGTTCCTTTTTACTGATTGAAAATCTCAGCTAGAACTCTTGCTTCTAAACAACACGCTGCCTGAATTCTAACTTCAGGACATGCGCAAAATTGTTGCCTCTTACCTGATTATGTTCCTGATTTTTAAAGATTCTCATAGAACAGCTATTAAAACGAGATAAGTTTCTACTTGTCCTAAAACAATGCTTACACATTCAACATCTATGCAAGAGGGAGGGATGCAGAAGGGTTGCATTACACTAGCCAACTAAACAGCTGTGCTCTGAGAAACCAAAGTGTTATATTAGAATGGTACCGAGTAACTATATAAAGATATATCAGTAGTCAATTGTTGAAAAATGATTAGCTCTGAGGTCACTGACCAGCCGTGTACAGCAATGCTGCAAATATCATGAGGCTGATTTGCTTTCACAAAATACAGAACCTAGAGGTGTAAAATCGATTACAGTCAGTGAGATGTTATCTTCCAGTGTCATTGAGGAGTATGAAAGGCAAATTCTTGAGAATTACAGCACAAGTATCACAGCATTTCTTATCATTTGAGATCTAATCACTTATTATCAAAATGGTAAAAATAAAACTATATTTTAAAAGTACAAAAGAACGTGGGTGAGCTGTGTGCCTTATCACTGCTCATTTATTCCTCAACAGTGAGAGTCAACAATATGTGAAACGCTGGCCAGATGCTTCCTAAGGAAGAGTTAAATGTCCCTCACAAGCATCAGATAATTACCTCAGCCAGAAGCAAGATGTTAGACTAGGCCGACTAATGATCTGATCGGGATGGTAATTCCCATGGTTCCCAAGGAGCACAGCCATCAATCATTTAATAAATATGTGGTTTCCATTGGACTCGGGCATGGACGACAACAGCGCCACGGTGAGAAAATTGCCCAAGTTTTCCTCGCATTACACTACGCATGTCCCTGGCGGCAAGGCTGTTTCTAACATAGCACATTTCTAATCTTTCTTTCAAATGCTGTTATATTAATTAATGCCAAAGTAAGTGCCGGGGGGAAATTCCACATAACTGGACACTAAAGCGATAGGTTCAAATAAGACCCCACATCTTGGCTTTTTGAATAGTTACAGGCACGTTTCCTTTTTATTTACAACTATTGTGTCGGTTCCTTTCAAATTCCATTATAGTTGGCTTCTCCACTTTTTCACCCTTCAAATCACTAGGCCATAGCTTCCAAAATATACGGCCTTCAGTCACCATGCACCTGAAGGACACCACCTAACTCTAACACTGTAGACAGGCAGGTTTTTAGTTGATTATTAAAAGCGCCAAATGGTAGATATTTTTAACTACAGTTTTACAGAGTCAACAAGTGAGTAGATTGATGGAAATACAGCCTCAATCAGGATGCAAGGCCATTCCCTCTTTCCTAGGACTCCCTTAATCCATGCCAATGAATTAAGACTTTCACGACGGCCTTAGCTCTTGCAACCATAAATCTTTGTACTGCCTCTATAGTTTTCCTTTTTCTAGAATGTTACTGAGTAGGAGCTGTGCAGTCTACAGTTTTCCAGGCTTCTCCTTGCTGTCTTTGAGAATCATCTAGCTTGTTGCATGTGTCCATACTTTGCTCGATTTTACTTTGAACACTAGTCAAATGTTTGAAAATAAATTTTTTATCTGAAATCCTGAAAAATAATACTCAGTTTGTTCCTAGTTTTTAACTGTCATAGCTGTTATGAGTATTTATCTATAGGTTTTTATTGGAGCCTAAATTTTCATTTCTGTAATGCAAATAATCTCAAATTGGATTACTTGGAGCATAGGTTAAGCTTTTATATAACTTTAAAGAAAAATACCATTTTTTTTCCCAGAGCACATGTGCAGCTTTGCAATCTGTTTCCTACTTTCCTCACCAGCACTTGGTACCACCACTGAGTGTTACAGTCCAAGAACAGTGAATGGCTTTCTTAAAACTTCTCTCCAACAGAACATAATTAATATAAAGCAATTAGCAATCCAATTAGGCAACAGCATTGTTTTCCAATAAGATGTTTTGTAGAAAACACTCTGAGATAAAGTATTTCAAATTGTAATAAAGCACTTTACTCAATACTGTAAGATCTTTCACAAATGGGCCATTTAATCTGTGAAAGTTGTGATGGCCATAAGCAGTGTTTAATAAGTTTTGTGTATTTGTTAACCACATGATGTGCTATTTCATGCTTTGGGAAGTTTTAACAAGGACTATAACTATCGTCATAAATTTAGAAAACGTTTGGATCAAGCTACCATGCTGACAATGGTAGTGAACATGATGCAATCAGCCTCTGTGTCCATGGGGCATGTATGTGCATGTGTGGGTAAAAATGATGATGCTCAATTATATTAGGCTTTATTCATCTTTAAGATGAATGTAGGGCATATTAGTTGATGATGCTTTTAGGGAACTTGACCTTAGTCTGATCAGTTGCAGGTAGTCAGTCAGAGGAAGTATAAGTAGACAATGGCAACCGTGCCTTAGTTTTAATGCCATAGCAAATGATGGAATTATCCAGTAATTCAGAGAAATTAGCACAAATTAAAATATAATGCAAATTGTAATAACTGAGAAAGTTGCCTCACTTCCAGAATTCTAGAAAAGGCAGCTATGGAGTGCAGATAGAAGGAATATTATGAAATATTAAAATCTTTTGCTAAGTGAAGACAGTGTCTGAGTGTCATTGATGGCTAAATCTGCATTCCCCTCCCCAGCTGAGGATGTCACCGTGGTCCGTCCCCTCCCCACATTCTTGATCTGGAAGGTCTCTCCGGTCCAGATTCCTAAATGTTTGTGTCTTCACCCTGAGGTCTTCACTTTCTCCTTTCTGTGGGTGGAAGGAGATCCCACCTGTGCTTTCCAATGGAAGGCAAGAGTTGATAAATAACAGATCTGTCCCCTCCTAGAATTCTAATTCGCTGTACTCTAGCCTCATATTTGGGCCATTCAGAGGGAAAATGTGACATTAGTGAATCTTAGTGACTCTCTGAGGAAGGACTAACAGTCCAGAACTATCCTATCTGTGGGTACTTAACATTGCTCCCTTTGGTAAAGCCCAGCAGCTCACCTGGAAGCCCTGTGAAATTTGCACAGAATTTAAAACCTCATGCTTTATCAAAAGGCTGAGTCATTTTCTAGGAGTTAAGCAAGTTACTTAGAACTCAACTGCTAACAGGATTCTTCAGAAATGAAGCCATCTGAACATAATCAGTTCACCCTAATTGACTGCATACAGTTTTATTACATAACGGATGGTCTTAAACCTCCAGCCAATTAGTCTGTCAAACAGAGGTTAAATTCTTGACTGGTTCATTCAAGTTAAATTTAGGCAGAATTTACAACATAACCAATATTATCCAGGCAACTAAAACTGCACTTTTTCAGCACTTTTTCACAGAGACATTAGGATGGACTTTTCTGTAACCAAAAGGAAAAAAAGAAAAAGAAAAATTTCATTAAGATGTTAGTTTTAAATAACCACGACATTAACTTTGATATATATATATATATATATATATATATATATATATATATATATATCCAATAAAAATACTTTGCTTCATAGTTACCTAATCTTGATCTCTTTTACAAGAGTTTATGGTTGATGTCATTGATAATGCTGCTCTTGGAAGCATTAAACTACATTTCAGCAATAAAGCAATGCTGCTGTTTGTATCTGGAGTGTCCCCCAAAAGCCTCATGTACCTCTGGGTACTGTGTGCTATTGGAAAGTGGGGCCTAGCTAGAAGGGGCAGGTGCTTGGAACTTGACCTGGAGGGTTTTGTGCTGGTTCTGCTCCTTCTCTCTGACCTGAATCTGTCCTGCCATGCAGAGAGGAGCTCTGTCTCAGTCTCCAACACCACCATGTGATTCCACCATTTCCTCTGATCACCTGTGAATGGACTGTGACCTTCTGAATCTGTGAAACAAATTAAATCTTTCCTCCCTTAAATTGTAGATGTCAGGTGTTCTGTCTCAGCACCAAAAATGTAACTACAACAAGCAACCTATTAGTCTGCAAGATTAATTCAAAGAAGTTTCTAGGCTGAGTTCGTGATGCGTCAGTTAGCGCATGACACCAACTTCTGACATGTGGCAGGGACATATGTCTGAAGAGTCTACTGTTTGTTTCTGACATACTACTCATAGTCATAGTTCAATTAAATTATTTAAAATAATCCTCTTTAGGTACTTGTGTTTACATTGCACTTTTAAGTTTCATTAAGTAAAATTCCAATGAGATAATGCAAAGTATTTTCCTAAAACAGTGGCTAGAACAATCAATTTGCCATTTTTTCTAAGTATCTGATATATATTATATGTTCATCCTGTGCTCAGGGAAATGAGATATAAAAGCTAGGTTATAATAGGTATGACACAGAATTTATGATTTTAATGACTAGATTAGTGTTAAAATACAGCATTCGAGAAACTTTTAGAAACTATTTCTTTAACTTCATGGAAATTTATGTATTTTAACAGCAGGGGCCAGCAACTCACTACTTAGCAAAATCATGTCTCAAAGTCAAAACTCAGAAACTGGACTGGAGATTTAGCTAGTGTGAAGGCCCTGGGCTCCATCTCCAGCGCCAACAAAACAAAACAGAGAATGAAAACTCAGATTATTCAACATAATTCCAAATCAGAAGACAATAACCCTAACATTATGTTTTTAGTTTTTCAAATTAGAACACCAATGAGGAAACGACTATTCAAAGGAAAAGTGTTACCGTACGCTATGTTCCCAGTAACTTACTAAAGAGTCACTCTGTTATACAAATTTAGAAAGAAACTGAAGTCTTCGCATCCTTAGCTCCCGAGGAGGACGGCCACACCGGAACCATGTTAATGCCGCCACAGACCAGAATGACGAGTAGTAAGGAGATTCGAACCTCTCGGCTACATGCCGACCAGCTGATGGCCTCAGCAACTCTGATGTGCACCAAAAACACAGACACTTTCCGCATTTTCTGTTCTGGACAGCTCATCTGGGGATGAAGGGACCGCAATTCAGGCTCTGAACCTGGAGGGTAGCCGCCTGCCGCGCTGGGAAGGCCAGGCTCTCCATGTCAAACAAGTCATAGATAGCCATGGTATGAAGGGGCTGGTCCGGAACAACATCTGTGCAAGGCCAAGTGCTGAGTTGTGAGGGGTGGGGCTGTGATGCTTGAGGGGGAAGCCAGGGTGCTGTGGTATGATTCAGATCATAAAGCGCACCCCATATGATGCTAATGAACCAAGATTACATTCTCCAAAATAAAGAGAAGGTAGACCATGTTACTTTTATTTTTCTAACACATAGGCCCAGGTTTGCATTTTAGAAGGGGAACTTCTCTGTACAGACAACAAAATTTGTAGAGTTGCAGACTAAGTAAAAGAGAGAACAGTATTTGCCATCACAGCTCAAATAAAAGCTCATTCTGAAAGGCAGAGAGAAGAAAATGGATGAGAGTCAGGCTTGTGGGCACATACGTGAAATCTCAGCACTCTGAGATGCTGGAGCAGAAGGATCACAGTTCAAGTTGAGCCCGGACATTGTAGAAACGTATTGAGAGCTTGTCTCAAATTAAAAATAATAATAATAGCAATTAAAAAGGCTAAGGATACAACTCAGTGAGAAGGCCCAGGATTCTATTCCTAGTAGAACACAGAAGCAAGCAAGCAAATAAGTGAGAAAAAAGAGAGGAAGAAAAAAGGAAGAAAGAGAGGAGAGATTTGGCAAGCCTTGTGGATTGCATGAAGGAAAGAAAAGAGCTGGAGCCATCAAGAGTAATCTTCACTTTGGTAGACCAGATAGAAGGTAGGGTATTTAAGACAAAAACATCATAAAACAAGCAGAATTAAGACCTTGAGTCAGTAGTTGAATAATCAGATCTGCAGTGGGGCTGCAGTGGGAATCGTGACAGAAATGGAGATTTAGGGTCTTCAGCACAGACACAGTGCCGGCAGTCAAGAACAGAGCACTGATGATATCAGGAGGCAAAGGAGAGAAGGAAAAATGGAAGATGGTTAGTGACAAGACTCCTGAAAAGGGCAGAAGAGGGGAGAAGAGGACTGAAATGGAGAGTCTGGCAACAGGCAGTGACTGGGGGAGTGGGGCTCCCACATTTTTGTTTTGCAAGTCCACAAAACTGGTCCATTTGAAGATCCACCTGCATAGCATCTGCTAAAAGAATTAAGAAAACTCAATTGTCTGCATCAAAGAAAGGAGATAGCCGAAGGATATCTTACTGTCAGTGGCAGAACTTTCAGTTACCCTGATACTGACAGGTGGGAGAAAGGGGAGGGACCTCTGCCTTGGTAATTGGAGAAGAACAAAAATTTTAAGAAGCAGAGGGTGTCAAATTCCCTTGAGATCACATCTATGAGGGAAAAGTAGTACAGCCCATTTGGCAATTGATAGTTTTCCATTGAATTTCAATAAAATAACAGAGCAAACCACCTTGCAGTGAGAGAAAGACTGACTGAGTGGTGAGCAAGAGTCAGTGGGGTCAGAATTTCCTTTTAAAACTTTGCCTATGAAGAGATAAAGAAGGATATGACAGTAGCCCCAGGAGATTCCAGGTAAAAGAGCCTCAAAAAAAAAGTTTGACTGCACAAGAAGAAGGCCTGTCTTGGAGCGACTCCTCAGAACCTGCTGCGATGCACCCGCAATGCCAGCAGCACAAACCCATGGCTGCCCTCCTCTAGAAAATGTCTGTCCCATTGGGCCTCACTTCCGCCTAGAAGTCCACTGTGGAAGATTCATTTAGGTGGACCTGAAAGGCATTTTACTGGCAGCAATGTTCTATTAAAGTGCAAATATCCAGGTAACAACTGGAAAGAAGGCCAGGGTAGGTGCTTGAAGTAGAAAGGGGAAGTGAGAAGGGAAACGCAAAAGAAAAAAGAAAAAAAAAAGCCTCTACTTGCTTCATAGTGTTGCCTGAGCTGGTCTTGAATTCAATCACTGCTAATACCGGAAAATTGTGCATTCAGAAAGGGGCAGGGAAGCAAAGTTCTGTTAATCGCCAGTACCTGAAGTTAGTCTCCCTGCCTTACCTATGGAGAGTCATTATACACTGAGGCTCAATCCCCAAGAATAAACAACTTCAACTTAGTACTAATTTGGACCAAAATTACATCTATTAAGGTGAGACAAAAGACACAAATATTAACTACCTTGGACTCACACATGAAAATAAACGGCAGTTTTCCCTATAATTTTCCATCAAAAAAGGAAGGACCTGGGGAAATTTAAGTTCTGTAGTGATTATTAGGTGATTTTTACCCTAGAAATTCCTTGTGTGATTGGAATAACACAGGAACGCAAGTAGTTGTTACGTCTGCTGCAATCTGCTTCCCAAGTTCCCTTTATTTTGGTCACCGGTTCGCTCCTATAGTAGAGGCAGGCCATTCACAACTTGGGAATGCCTAACGTGTACGCGCCTATGCATATCAGCAACCGGAAAGCAAGTCTTCCATCTGCCTGTCTGAGAGTACTGCAGCCCTAAACAAGTCCTCTCTACCTCAGACTAATGCACATTCCCAGGACTGTCTTGCCTATTTTAAACACCACCTATAAACTTCACCCCAACTCAGGATGGTTCTGTGATATAAAATGGGTACGGTGGCTAAGAAAAGAGGGAGGAGAAAGAGAAAGATGAGGGAAGACAGCAAGTAGAAGAGCCATTGAACACTGGAATGATCTTCCACCCATTCAGCCATGGTCCCTGATACCCTCCCCTCTCCTCACCTGCCCATTCGCACCATTTCCTACAGACTTGTTCCAGCAGGTTCTCACAACAAGTGCCTGGGAAGGGGGATACGGTCCTCTGTAGAACACAAATAAAGTTCGACTCCACCCTGCCTTAGAAAAATTGTCAAAGTAACGATGAAAAGGAAAGGCAGAAGGAGGAGGAACAAAGGGGAGGCATGCAGAAGAAGAAAAAAGTAGAAGTAACAGACTCCACGTGTATCCCTTCAAGCCCCAGAACCAAAGTATCATTATCTGACACCTGCAGAAAAGCTTGCTAACCTGACGTAGCTCCTTTCGCTCAATGTGTCTTTTGATGTTCCAGACTCCCCCACTTGCCACACCAGTGCCCTACCTCAGAATCGATTGCTTGGTATTTCTCCTCACGTTAGCCTCTTGACTCCGCTTATCGGCCATAGCCATCTTTATCACGCGATATCCTGAGTGTACGTTGTACTTGGACATGGTAGAGTCTCAAAAATCATTTAAATTAACCAAAAATAAAATGAAAATACTTGTGGACCACATTGCTGAGGTGCACGACTCGGCCAGGGGACACCTCTGGGTGTGTGACTGGCACTACCATGTATCCCACTTTCTCTCCACAGTCCCCTCCCAGCAATGTCCTACTTTCAATAAGGTTGAAATACTGAGAAAAAAGCATGATGGTCCAATGGCCTGTGAGTATGCTAGTACTTTCTGGACCTCTGAGGCAAAACTGATGGTGACCTTTGTACAAAAAGACAGGATATTTCCTACAGGGAAAAGAGTCATTGTAATATGTGGTATTCAGAATCTGGAAAAATATTAACAAAATATTGCATTTATGGAACATCATGATTAAAATAAACTATGGTTTACTGACTTGGAAATAAGCCTGCTATTTTTAACAAAGTCACTGTGTGAAAACACACTGCAAATAACCAATTTTTGGAAATTTATCTTGAGTTTGCAACTGTTGGTTTATTTACATTTAATGAATTATCTCACAAAAATTTCTTTGTGAATATCTTATACAATTGATTCATCATTTTCACTTTTGACATGACTAGTAAATCAGATATCCTATGTCACCAATATTTGGGGATTATAAATTCAGAGCTATTTAGGGATAAATAATTTAAGAATTGAAATTAAATTCAGAAGTCTTCTGGTTTCTGACTTTTATTTTATGGACATGGATATTGAAATCAAAAGAAACCAATGTTCCTGCAGTGTATGAAGCTCTCTGGATCAGTGACAGACCTGTTTAAATACTGCACTATAAATTTTAAAAATATTAAGCCAGATTAATATTTAAACTATGTTTTTAAATTTATATTTTAAAGACTTGGAAATCACTGGAATCTTTGTTTCAGACTCATTGACGCATAACCTTTATACATACATGAATTTTACCTATCCAATAGAAATGATGAGTCTTAAATATATATATTTTTAATTTCCTTGTCATTTCTCCTTTAAACTGTGTCTTGGCAGTGCTGGTCTGAGGTCCAGGCCGAATCTCTCGAATGCCTGTTACGGACACCATTGATAATGATGTAAGGGGCTCCAGGCTGAGCTTATGTCATTCATCGACTCCTCACCGACAGCCAGATGGGGGCCACCAATTTAGAAATTTACAATGAAAAACTGATGCCGCAATAAGTAACTTCTCTGGGATTCGCAGCTGACAGGTGACACCCATGGGCTTGACTCAGACCCTTCCTGGTTGACCAGGAACCATCAGCCTGTAAGCAACATTCCGTGAGGAGTCGGTGCTAGATACCTCTCATTACTCTTTCCGATCTTCTCCCTCCGGCCGCTGGCTGGCTCCCTAGCCAAGCCTTGCCTACTGCCTCCGGGCCGCTCTGGGGTTCTGCATGAGCTGAGTTCTTTGGCATCCCAATTGTGCAGTCAGGATAACCTTGGCCAATGACAGACACAAATCTGTGTTTTCTCTCTGGTCCATAAGCAGCTCTCCAACACCTTCCACAGGGTCCCTAGAGGGTCCCACAGGGTCAGCACTTCCTGTAGGCATTCCCAGCTGCTTTCTTTCCTTCTTCCCTCTTCACGTCACAGTTGCTATTCCCACTCCTCTATCTTGGGATCAGTTTCCAAATAAGCAGCCCATGTGCAGGGCTTGGCTCCGGCTGTGCTGTCAGTGCCATCCAAGGTAAGAAGAAGCCATTGCTGCCACCATCTGAAACTGTCTTGCTTCTATCCCTCAGCTTTATAGAACTAATACTCAACAGCTAACATATTTTATGGGAAGAGGAAATCCCCCGTCTCAGATGGACCTGGCGTCTTCATTTCCTGTGAATAGCAGAGCTATCTGCATCTGTAGGGTTTCAGAACCATGTTGAGAATATTTGTTAGCTCTGCTGGAAGCACTTCTGATTAGTCAGGCTCCGGAGCTGGAAACATAAGGGTTTATAATGAAAAAGAATTACACAGTAAAAACAGAAAGAATGAAAAGAAAACAAACCAATAAAGAACCTACCCTATCATAACATGTGAGGCTCTGGTATTTGCTGCCTTTGGAGGGAGTTCAAAATAAATGAAAGAAATGTGTATTTTATTAAATGCTAATATTTGGAAGATGTGGGAGATGATGAGTTCTTCCAATCATATTTGCCAATATGAGGCATCTCCTACCTCTTTCAAAGTGGTTTGAATTTTTTTCTTGAATTTGAGCAACTTATTCAGACTGGGGAGTAATGCCTAGACAAATAAGAAAGCTGTACCAGAGTAGCAAGGTGCACATACATCCAGCCAGCAGGGAGGGGCGCCACAGGGTGCTCTCAGCCTCAGTCCAGGCACAAGGACAAGAACACTCTCCCTTTGGCCAGGGTGCAGGGCCCACTGACGTCTGCCACAAGAAAGCCTACTGCTCTGGTCCCACAAAGACCAGCCTGCTATACACTCAGTTTCCTTGCAACATCTGCTCTTGTTAACATGACCTCTGTTTGTCTTGAGGTATAAATAGGCCCGGTATTTCAGGAGTTCAGAGTAAGCTGAACCGTAACAGCGTAGTTTCTCCCTTTTCTTCTTGGTAAGAGCCTTACTCCTCTCTTGGGTTTTGAAATTCATTTTAAGAAAAACAATGAAACAAAGTGGAGAGGAAGAAGATTTGAGAGGGTCAGGATTACTCACGGGGTCACAAATGACATTCCCCTTGGTTCTGTTTTTAGTGTATATGCAGTAATACATGTGAAGGGAGGTTCAGAGCCATTTTCTCCATTATTAAGTTAAGAATTTATCAGTAAGTCAAAGAAGAAACTTTTTATTATTACTTATTTCTCATTCAACACTCTACATAGATCTCAATGTTCAGCCATGTTACATTGTTATTTTACTTGAGGAAAATCCTTTTTATTATAATTATTCTGCTTGTTTTGAAGAAGAATCACGTGAGTTGACCTGTTGCAGGACTGAGTGTGGTAAGCCTCAGCACCGTGTTCTTTACTGAAGCTCTCCATCAGAAGAAAGGACAAATCACCTGCTCTGTCTTCTTCAAAACAAGAAGAAAGATGAGGGATTAAGACAGACAGATATACTGCTTAGAAGAGAACCTAGCAGGTCACAAACACCCAATTAATGCTGGCTTTTCATCACAATGTTATTAATGTGCAATTATCATGATGGTCATCCTTCTACCAAAGGAGCTAAACAGCAGGTACAAAAAAGGAAACTTAGTCTCTCTATGCAATTCTCATTTAAATTCATGTAGTCTAATGGTCTAATGAATTTTCTCAGATCCTGGTAGAATGATACAATTTGTTTATCATTATTTTCAAATACAAACATTTCCAGACAGAACTAATGTGATCTCAAGTCCTTTCCAAAACTTCCTCCTTGCTTCAGCCAGAGCCTGCCTTGGGCTGGGAAGTCCATGACGGGAAGACGTTGCAGTTGTCTTTTCTTTGTTTCCTTTGTTCTTCCTCCTCTGCTCAATGTGAGAACTTCAGCAATACAGGTGTAAGCCTGGAGCCTGGGGTTGAGAGAAGGGGAACCAACACAACAGGAAAGGTCTTCTGGACTAAAGATATTTATAACCTAGCATTGACATCCTTCGTGAAGCACAGATACCTGAAGTAGGCTCCTTCGGGGGTCAGCCCCTTCTGTGGGCTCTGCAAAGGCCTACGCTCAGAATCACTATTGCTCACCTGAAGAGAGTGACACCTGCCCCGATGGCTTTTAAAGTCTTCTCTCCTGGTCTCTGGGGACCAGTGTCTACAATGGCTTGAGGCCACCTCACTCCTTCTCTCTAGTTCTGTTGACGTGATCCTCTCTTAGCAGTCCATATCTGCTCTGCAGTCAGACGAGTATCTTATCTTACTCAGAAAGCTGGAGCTGGAGTTCTCTTTAGTATAAGTTGCTTCAACCAGTCTTTCACTTGTAGACTGCTCTTTTCAGTGTCTAACAACAATCCTTCTCTTCTTGTAAACTCCTCTCAGTACTTTAAAGACCAGTGCACTGGGTGTGAAATGTGAGGACAATCCCGGAGCTCAATCCCCCATGAGGAGACTGGAGAAATAACAACACACACACTGAGACTGCCTACAGACAGTCCCCATGGGAACGTCTCACCCTCTCACATATCCCGGAGGTGTGTGACGGCCAGAGAAGAGGAGACCTCGCTGGGCCTCAGTCATTTTCTTTGCAAGATCAACACAGATGGCCTTAGTCTTCACCACTGGACACATTAGTACTCTCCACATGCAGTTGTATGATTTCAGTTAATCAAAATAAAATAGAATAAAAACTTGAGTTCCTCATTCTCATTAGCCACATTGTACATGTTCAGTACCTGCCTGTCCCTACTGGACAACACAGATAACACCCACTTTTCACCATTGCAGAAACTTATAGGGGCAGCTCTAGACCATGGAATCTCATTTGGGAAGCTGAATATTTTATCATCTACTATTTTATTCTCAGGCTTTATAACCTCTGTTGAAATCATGACACAAGAGGAAAACAACTACATTTATTAACCAGCAGGCATACATTTTTCAATATCTAGATACTGCACAAGGAATATGTAAAAGTACGAATGTGATCTTCACAAAGTTGATACCATGCCTTTTACTGAAAGGGAGGGAAAATTCTAAGCCAAAAGCTCTTACAGAAAAAGAAAGAACTCAGAACTGGACTCCACCACAATCTTGATGTACCCCTCATGAACATTGCTCTCCCAGATACATCAGACACCAAGAATGAAAATTACAGGCTGGTTTATGGGCAGCGTGTTGAGAAACACCTGGGCTGGAAAAGCACATGGAGACGAGCATGCTGGAGCTGCCAGCTCTGTCGGGAAAACAGAGAGCTGCGTCTTGTTTCTGTTGCGTACGCTCCCATCTCCTGCTCTACATTTTCTTGAGGCGCACGATGCCACCAGATAGAGAGAACACCAAAGCCCAGCTCAGGGGAGGTAGGTTGTCACAGCGGGCTCGTATCTCCCCAGTAAAGAAGTCGGCCTATTGTACTTGCTTACTTGTTTGCTTAATGTCTGTCTGTCTATCTATCTATCTATCTATCTATCTATCTATCTATCTATCTATTGTAGAACCAGGAATTAAAGAGTTCAGGGTTGAAGACCCCAAGGCTTGGGGGCATGCTAGGCAAAAATGTTATGATTCAGTTGATCCACAATGCTTTTTGCCTGTGTGTTTTGTTTCGTTTTTAGTTTTGAGACAATGTTTTGTTAAGTCATTAAGTTACTCAAATTTCTGATCCTCCTGCCTCAGCCTCTAGCAGTACTGAGACTACAAGTGATTACCCCATACCAGCCCATTCACTGTTTTTAAAATAAGTAGCAACTCTTAATTTAAAAAGAAGTCAGAAGAAAATACAATGAGAAACACCACATTCGATGCCATGCTGTCCTGAAGCAGTCAGGGATGGCGATTCCACTGTACACACAAAATTCAGCTGAAAGTGGCTTCAACCCCTCAAGTACCTCTGGTAAGTCTTACCGCTAGAGGCGAACAGCAGGTACATGCTTGTTCATCATAATGTTTTTATGGCACTGAAAGATGGAATTGCTCAAAAACAAACGACTCTAAAAATAAATTCGGGAGGCAGGAAGCATAACTCATTGGTTAAAATGCTCTCCTAACATGCACAAGAGAGGCTGAGGCAGGAGAATTGCCCAAGTTGGAGGCCAACCTGGGCTACATAGTAAGTTTAGGACCAGCCTGGACTATAGAGTGAGATTGACTCAAAAATTAAGTTTTTAAATAAAAATAAATAAACAAAAATTTAAAAGAAAAGGCCCTTTTACTTTAATATAGGTTATCTTTATAGACTCTTTGGCCCTAAGTAGTTTGGTGAAAAAAAAAATGTTACCTACATTATTTTAAGCATTTTTTAAAGCCAACAGAAGGCTATCATCTGGAACAGTGTCTGAATAATGCTGGTTTTACCCTCATGTGCAAATCAAAGAAGGGAATGGAACTGAAATGATTTTCTCATCGCTTAACTTGACCCCATCCTCCCTACGAGTCAATGCTGCATCCCTGGTAAATAGGTTGTAGTTATTTTAACAACACCACTTGCTTTAGGAAGCTCTAACCCAATGAAATGGTTAGGACAGAGGTGCAAGGGAGGGAGCCCACGCTCACAGAGAGTGAGGAAAAGCAGCACCCAGTGCCTCCTCAGCTGGGCTCCAGGGCCAGAGAGAGTGGTCCGTGCAGACACTGCCTGGCTACGTCTTTCCCCTTCCTTCTCGTCCTGTCATGAATCTTGGCCTTTGCCACGCAGCAGATCCATAATTGATCTGGCTAGTCTTATATGGCCCCCAATCCTTCAGACCCAGGGACAAAATCTGAAATGGAAACAACAGTCTAACAGGATCATGAAGAGTCTCCTAGGCCTGATACACAGGGAGGAGAAAAACTGTCTCATCTGAGATTACTAAACTGGGGTTGCTGAGGCAGTACCTCCTTCCCTACCACCACCCTACATTAAAAGAGCACTTTGGCAGCAGGAGAAAATGAAGCCAAGAATCATGTGGAGCAAAGATCAACAGAAAAGAGCAAAAGAGAGTGCTGACATATTTCACTAATAATTAACATTTTGCCCTATTTGATTTTTCCTTTTCCCTATCAATTCATCCCTAATTTCGTGCACAGCCTTACTTTTTTCTCAGCTCACTCTCCTCTAGCTGTTGTCACTTTTTCTCTGGGGTTATTGGTGTCCTTGGCTTCCCTTTCACTTTCTAAGTTTCCTTTAAGTATTCTCTGCAATACTGGCTTGGTGGCTGCAAATTTCTTTAAACTTTCTATATGATCAATGTATGAAAGTCAAAAAGTCTGAAATAACTGAGCATAGCTATTTATCTATTGCTTTAACCGTAGTATACTAATGTGATACAGATTTAAGTCCATTTAATGTAGCAAATTGATAAAGTCCTAAGCTTGTTGAATGAAGCAATTCATTTTTTTGATGTTGAATGTGAGTTTATCCACTTTGAAGATAACATAAGCATTACCAAAACAGAAACATAAGCAGCACCAAAATAGCTTGGAGGAAAGGTAATATCTAAAGAGAAAATGTAATAAAAAATAGATTGTTAATTAAATCATCTGATTGATACACTTTTAAAACAGTACTACTTTTTCTATAAAATCTGTGAAATCTCCCCACATAAGTTTTTTTAGTAATAGTATAGTATTGTGCAAAATAGAATAATTACTAATTAATAATGCAACATGGGGAACTGACATAAAATCTTTTAAAAATACAAATGCATGAATATATGGATGGATAGACAGATAAAATTATAAACCAAATCTAGCAGAATGTTAATAATCAGTAAAATATGAGTAAATAAGTTATGAAAGTTAAAAAATTCTGAAATAACTAAATTTGCCTTCATATCTGTTACTTTATGTATATTTATGTGGTATAGACTTAAGTTCATTTAATGTAGCAATGTGATGTAGTTTTAATTTTGTTTTATTGTAGCAATTCACTTATTGGGTCACTGATGAAAATTTATCCTAAGAAAACTGATTGATGTAAAGATAACCCTGTGAATGTACAAACATGTACCTTCTAGTATTCATAGGGCATTTGAAATTTAACTTTTTTTTCCTCTTTCCCAAATTGACTAGTCTTTTGAACTACATGCTTATAGTTATTTTCTAATGTGAACTGGTGGGTAAGGCCAGGTTTAAGAATAGCAACAAAGATATAGCAAAATATAGAAAAAAAAAAAAAACCTTTTGGTAAATACCTCATTAAAGGGATTGGTTGGATTCAGAGAAGAGGCATCAAGATTTAACTACTGCGACCCATTCGAGGAATAGGAAGCTGAGTTAGAGTGGTGACTTAAGTGAAAGGACTTAGGTGTAGAAGATTAATATGCTAAGTACTGTATAGTTTCTCTGACTTGGAAAACCCAGAACACAGACATTCTATAGAACCACATGAAGTGATAGCCGGAGTTGGGGGAAGGGATAGGGAGAGGGTGGGAGGGTCAAAAATGGGAAGGGTTTGTAAAGTTGATATGATACACATGTGCATGAAATACCCAAATTCATTGCAAATACTATGTATTACATATGTATATTAATAAAAATAGTGGGAGGAAAGAAGAGAGGGTGCTGACAGTCTTGAATCCTCAGCCCTCATTCCTGACAGTTTCAAGGCCCTGATTCTCCTTAATCTTTAGTGTTATTAGAAATTGCAATACCTCTCCCAGAGGCACAAGCCAAATATAGATGTCACGTTTAAGATTATTAGTTATGTCTCACAACTTGTCCAGATTAACATTTTGGGTAAGTGATCACCAGAGAGACCAGGCAAAGGAAGGAGGTCCTGGGAAGAGTGGAAGGCCGCAGCCCTGGAAGCAGGAGGTAGCCTTACAGACGGAAGCAGCCGGGGCCAAAGGAATGGGGCCTACTAAGGAAGAAGGCCAGTGGGTACACGAAGACCAGGACAGGAAGACCTTATTTGCTCTGACCCTCACTATAGAATCATTCTACATGTGTCACATTACAAAGAGCCTTCCTCTCTGCAAAGAATTCCAGTACAAAAAAAAAAAATCTTGTTTATGTAAAATATTGCTAAGTACTTATTTTTAAATTGAAATTGTCTACTTCAACTCAGAGACTGACATTTTAACAGTAGCCTGGATAAGACAAAATTATATACTATATCAAATGGATCCATTTTTTCAGCTGGGTCCAAGGGCGAGTGGGTGGAGTTGGCTGCGTAGGAGAGAAAAGAGCAGCTCGGAGCTGTCCCCAAACCGTGCCACGTGAACTACCGCTTCCCTGCCCTGAAGTATGTCCTGCTTGCTCTCTGGGTGCTCTTCCACTGCAGAAAGCTTCTGGCATTCACCCAACAGTGAGTGGCAGTCTCTTGTACTCGAAGAACCGTAAGCCCACCTATTCCATGGTAATTACCTCCTTTGATGAAAGAAAATAGGGGAAATGTTGCCTTTACGTTTCAAATGAATCATGAGCTGTTGTCATCAGTGCTTGCAACCTTAAATGTGGGCTTAGTCACTGTGTCTTAGGGGTTAAAGTTACTTGAGAATATATAAATATATTTTAAAATCTTTTTCAAATTATCTACTTGAGGTTTAAGCAATAAGGCTGTTTCTGGGATCTGAGGTGGAGCACAGAACTAGTCGCTGTATCCCGTGTCACAGTCACTAAATAGTGATTATTGTCTGGCGTCTGACCCGCAGGGATACCCAGGGAGGAGGAGCAGCTGCGATGGGGGTGACTTATGCTGCTCTTAGCTTCCCTCACATGAGTGGGAACAACTGTAGGTGGAGCTATGACCCAACAGAGAAGCACGGGAATGGCCTCCAACGCGGGTGGTGCAGCTCAACACCACGGAGCATGCAACCACACTGCAGCCAGGTGAAGCAAATGCAAATCCAGTATCGTGTGTTTCCTATTTATGTTGTGAAAAATCATCACTTAAGTACTTCCAGCCTGGCACTAGTTGGGTTGTACTGTTTGCACTTAAGTGGTTCCAACATCTCATTGCTTTATTAAACTCCATACACAGGCCACATGGCTCACGAAAACTCCAGGTAGCTAGGATGACCACACGCCACCATATTGACATGACGTCTTGGCAGAAACTTGCAAGGAACAGCCAAGCCTACGTCCTCCACTTGAACATCAGTCAGGATGAAAGCTTCCAAACAGGTGATTCAGTATAACTGAGTCTGTGTAAGACTGAAGACAGATTATGTTTTAGGGAATTGTTTGTACAGGCCAAGAAAGAAACCACTTGGAGCAAGTTTTCTCAGAGCTATTGACCTTTAGGGGCAGGATAGTTTCCTATTGTCCATTGTAGAATGAGAGCAGCTTCCCTGGTCTCTGCCTACTAGAGGCCAGCAGCTCTCCCTAGAGCTGTGACAAACAGAAGAATACCTTCAAATATTGCCACGTATTACCTGGGGGACAAAGTTAATCACTGATACTGCTCTCCTACTGAGAACCACTGACATGGAGGGTTCTTGTGAGAATTAAATGGGATTATAGTGCTACTGCTTTTATAAACTACGAATTGTATTACCGATATTATCTCTAATAATAGCTAATATTCCAATCTTTTAATTAGACTAATATTATAAAAATGAACTGTAGTTATGCCTTTGGCAAAACTCATCAACAAACAAGGTCTGGAAGCTCTTCAAGTCACATTTGCATCCCCAGAGCCTGACACGCTCCCTGACACACACCACTCATCTATATTAATCTTGTCAATGACAAAAATCTTCAGGGGGATTTTACAAGGTATACTCTTAAAAATGTTTTCACACTAGTGACCCTCATGAGTGGTATGAACTTGGCACTCTCCACATTAAAAGAACCAGCACAGGTATGTGGATGTAGTGGGTGCATTGCTAAAGAAACATTCTCAATCAACTCCACTGCCTTGCTGAGTGTCTTACATCACTTATTTTCATACTTTTCCAGCAGGTGGAAGGCCTCTGCTGCTGCCTGAGCTGTGCACATGACTATCAGAGATCAATGAGGCAGAGTTGCTTGTTTACCTTTTATCCATTCTGTTTACAAACCTTTTGTTATACTGGTGTTTCAAAACTGTAAAGGGAATTCTATCGGTCTCCACTACAAGTGGAACAGAGATCCCCTTTTAAAAAAACATCTACAAGCTTCCTGAGGACCCGGAAGCTGCCACCCACTCATCCCGTCTAACTGCAGCTCTTCACTGCTTCCCCACCTCCCCCCATACTCCTCTCTCCTTCCTCACACTCAGCCTCACCCCACCCGTGACTTCCTCACACACTGCCCACGGTGCCTAGGTGGTGTCTCTTTCTGTGCGTTACCTGGAAAGCTCTCACTGGATCAGCTGTCACCCAGAGCTGCCCTCACGGACAAGCCTGCCCTGCCCCAGTACCAGCGCTCTCAATTAGGATGCACCAGGAGGCTCCTCACTTTCTTATTATAATAACACACTACTTGTGTACGTTCACACACACACACACATAATTTGTCTTCTGACTTGCTATTAGGATAGGTATCAGGTAATTTTGTACATCCAATGTAATGCACACCTGGAAGGAAAGGTAGCCAGGCTAGGCTAGAAAGAGGATATTCAGGATGAGGAGGAATTGGAGGGTCTACAAGGCCAAGGGGAATGATCTCCTGTCCGCACTGTGTCTGTGCCCATGCCTTCCGTCAGAGCACGGGGCTCTCCTCTGCCCACTCATCTCTGTCACAAAGTATTGTCTTCCCCTCAGAGCCAAGGGTGTCAGTGCGCAGTGAGGTCCTGGGCCCTCCCAGGGACTCTCCCAGGGTCCTGGTGTGCCTGAAAAATGCTAGAAAGCTCTACAGTGTTCTTCCGCCTGCAGCTCCTTCCAGACAAGAGCTCCTTGCACCCCCAAATCCACTCTCCAGCCTGCTTTCTTCCCCTCTTCCTTCCCAGTCCCACTTAGTGTAGTGTCTCCCTCTTCACTTTATTCTAATTAACTTTCAATTTTAATTCCAGCTGTAATTTATTGGTCAAGCTCTTATCCCAGAGGGCCCAACTAACCTGCTAAATAGCTCCTCTCTCACATAATAGGTACCCCAAATTCACTAACGGTGAAACGTAAGTGACCATTCCATTCTTTCCTATTGCTTTATATCTGATCTTGAACCCGCATCCCCTGAGATAGCCTGTCTATGGACAATGAAGCCACGGGTGACCTCCTTTCCCCAGACTCCAAAAGTCGGGAACAACTGAGCTCTTTCTATTCCTGTATTTTATTTCTTAAATCTGTTCCATACTCTCCAGCATGGTTGCCATCCATCTCCACCAAGTCCACCCACTTCCTCCAACTCTAGACGAGTGAAGAGTGCCCTAATAAATATTTCCATTGGTCCATGTTCCAACCTATTCTCACCTTTTTTTTATCCCTTCCTGTCTAATCCTTCTAATGTCCAGCTGCATTCAGCATCTTCCTCCTCTGAAATCTTCAAAGCCTCCCCAATGGTTATAGTAGTAAACATAAAATTACTCTTATTACCTTTGTCTCTGGCATTGTAGGCTCTCCACAAATTCAAGACATAATTAGAAACTAGTCAAACTTAACATTAAAAATGATACAGTGGGGGAATAGAGACATAGCCCAGTGGTTAGAGTGCTTGCCTAGAATGTACAAGAACCTGGTTTTGATTTCACAGAGCCAGAAAAAAATTAGCTAGCTGTGGTGGTGCACACCTATAATCCCAGCACTTGGAAGGCTAAGGCAGGAGGATTGCCTCGAGTTCAATGCCAACCTGGGCTACATAGTGAGTTCAGAGCCAGCATGGACTACAAATCTTTTTATCTCAAAAATATATTGCCAATAAACCCCTTCAAAATACTCCCTCTTGCTTCAAAAACATTTATCCCATCATTCTTGCCACTTTGTGCAGCAACTCGTAAGTACTCTTTCATTAATATCCTTAGCGGCACTGTCGTGGTTGGCTCAACATCTTCAACCAGTTCCCAACATGTATGTACCATGGTCATGTTGACTTTGGAAAGCAGCCCAAAGTTACACATGTTATAGTTGCACAGGTCTGATCAATAAGACAGGTGAGGACACACTACAATATTTTAAATCTGCCTTTCTATTTGATAGCACTTGGCAGCAGTTTTCCCTGTATTTTTTAAATTGTGCCCAAAAAACACACTCACAAAAGAAGACTTCAAGATCTGCTTCAGGACATGACAAACATGGTCAGATAAGTGTGTTTGAAATTTGGAGAAAGTACTCTGAGAGGGTGTAGTAGCGTTTACATTTTGTTAAATATTCACTGTATATTTTCACCATACAGCACTTGTCCTTGCCTTCTCCTTCTGTTATATTTTGCATACTGCATCCAAGTGCAAGGGGCCCATGTCCTGTAATAAGAGTTCTTTATTTATGCCGACCCTCAATTTGGAAAGCTGTGTCCTCCTCTCAAAATTCACCACTCTAGGCCTACGGGATACATTTAGGTACTGGTAGGTTTTGTGTCATACTGCTTCATATCATAGCCCACTCTCTGGACTATCCCTCTAGTTAAATTGTCATATCCTTGAAGTTCAAGACAATCTTATGTATATATAAGTTCTCTAGAGCGCTTAAGAATCCTGAGTATTAAAGAACAAAAGTAAATGTGGTCACTGAATTCAGAAAGGCCTGGACACAAATCCTGGCTTTACTACTCAACATGTAATCTTTAAACTCTGTGAGCATTGGCTTTGTCCTACTTAAATGATGAAAATGAGCTTTACTTTCCAGGTTATCTCAGCGCTTCTAAAACATCTGACACAACCCAAGGTTAGGGGTATGAGAGGTGCTCAGTAAAATGGAAGCTACTGTAATATTAGTAACTTTGATTATGTTGTAATAGACAATCGATACATATTAGTTACATTAAACTAAAATTAGCCTAATAAATCTTTTTTGCCTTCCAGGAGGTTGTAATCTAATCGGGGAAAAGAGTTCTCGCTGCATGCTATCATTAAGCATTCTTAGTAAACTTGACTTGAACCAGTGAGACCCACAGTGAGTTCCAAGCTGTGGGGGAGAGAAGGCGCCTTCCTCCTTGAAATACAGAACACCCACAGCAGCAGGTCTGCGCTGAACAGTAGAGACCTACTCATTTCACTGTTCCTTAAAAAAGAAAGAAAGAAACTGATTTTAAATGAGACGTTCATCACTTATTTGCTTCACTAATTATTTTGCTGATTTCTTTTTTAATTACCCTTTTATTAAACCACATTCTGAGATGGGGGAGAAATAATGTCTTGCAAAGGGGACAACAAGCCTGGTATCAATCACTTCTCAGACTTTCAGTTAAGATCAAGTGTAAAAGTCTGGTCTGATGACAGGTTTAAGACCCTGTACGACCTATACTGAGACCTCTAGAATATCCACTGTGGCACAGGAAACACCGGGATGCTTTGTATAGGAAGCATCTAG
Organism: Ctenodactylus gundi; assembly: GCA_004027205.1. Taxonomy (NCBI): domain Eukaryota; kingdom Metazoa; phylum Chordata; class Mammalia; order Rodentia; family Ctenodactylidae; genus Ctenodactylus; species Ctenodactylus gundi. The sequence continues at coordinate 52,328 of PVKB01004280.1, read as the reverse complement.
GAAAAAAGAGGTGGTGAAATCCATTTTTCAACAGGTTCCAAATTAATTTACACCTAAGCCTGTATTGGGGTGTTCAACTTGCAGGCTGCCGGGTTTGATTCTGCAGGTTTCATTTTGTTTTGGGATTTTTTTGTTTGTTTTATTTTGTTTTGTTTTGCCTTTGAGTTTTTTGAGTTAGGAGAAATTATCTTAGGCCACATATAAAATTTATAATGTAACTAATGTACATAAATAGGTACTAAAACTTCCTCCTAAACAATGTGCATAACATTAAAAAAAGGTGTAAAAGATCTGGCAAGTTGGGCATGCTTAGCCTAAATAATTCTCTCTCCGTGTCATAAACAGAGCATACCATTCTTTACGCTGAGCCTACTGTACCAGTCATTCTCTGGTTGACATGGCCTGTTAGGACAGTATAAGCCAAGGAGGGATTTACACCCAGAAAACTACTATTACGGAACAACTGGGGTTAAGTGGAATATATTTGAAAGCAGTGGGAAAATCAGTTGTTAGATATTCCAAAAAGTAATGACATGCTTACCTCTAAAACTGGAAACTAAAATAGTAATAACTAATGTTTAAAAGTTGATGGTGAGATCTTATTTCTGACCTATTGTGAGTGTGTGTGACTAAGAGTGATTTACATTTTCCTCTTTTTCTACTACATGACTCTCAAATGATAAAAGAGAAAAAAATACTTTCAATCACCGAGCCTGACCCTTCCAGATACTGGACAGATTAGATATGAATGGACAACAGACAATAGAAAGACGATAGATCGGCAGACAATAGAGCAGAGACGTGGGTGTGTGCATGAGTGTGTGTCTGTGTGCGTGTATGTGTCTATATGTGTGTGTCTCTGTGTGTCTGTGTCTGTGTCTGTGCATGTGTGTTCGTGTTTGTGTGGGTATGGGTGCTTAAACTTGGCATCTTGGAGTCACTGTGCATATAGTCACCATGGCCCACTGTGACTTGGGACCGTTGTTCAGTGAGTCCAAGTCGCCCACGCTCTAGTCATCCATGACCTAATATTTATGAATGTTACCTTATAGGGCAAAAAAAAATTCTCTGTGAATATGACTACATTAAGAATTCTAAGATAGGAGAATTTTCTGTAGTACCTAGATGGACCTCAACTTAGCCACGCTGTCCTTAGGAGAAGAGGACTGAGGGGAACTGGAGCGTAGAAAAGGAAAAGTCAATGGAACTTCAGGGGAAGAAATACGAGAAGGACGCAACGACCTCCTTCACAAAAAGTGGCAAACCGGACACAGTGAAAAGTTCCAATCGCACAATGAGGAAAATTAACAGGCATCTCCAGCTTCAATATTGTAGGAAGAACAGGGTCAGAGGAGAAATATGACACCTGCCCCCTCGTTCCTTGGGATGCAGCTCCTTTGGACTGGGACCTTCACTCGAAAGTTAAGAAAAAGTTTGGCCCAGGAGGAAGAGAAAGCAGTTCAAAACTGGTAAGGCTGCTGGAAAGCAGGAGAGCTTCTCAGGACCTCCACACGCTCCTGCCGTGTGCAGGACCCCTCCCCAGGTGGGTGACAGTGCTCAGTATGTAGACACAGCTGGCTTCCCACTAGCAGTACCCATCCTCAGTGGCATCTCAGTCTTATTTAAGCAAGACTAAACAATCACCCTTGTTTTGAAAAACCCTTTTCTTTCTCTTCCTGTTTCTAAGTCCACAAAAAATGGAGGGCCACGTGTTTGCTCAGCTACTGAAATGTGGCCTCGTTTGGGAATCGATGTGACTCGGGTGTCCATTAGAGGACCACCTCACTATGTATCCCATTATGTTCGCATTTCTTTGGGAGAAATGGAGAGACGGGGTAGAAAAAGGAAGTACAAAAGAACATAAAAAGAAGAAGAGAATAGAAGTAGTAAGTCCAGGAAAGAGAAAGAGACGTCGGGTGCTTGTGCGTGACTCTCCTTCATATGGAATTAATGGTGGTTTAATGGGGTATGAAAGGATGTTTTACTGGAAACAATGAGGAACAATTGTCTAGCTCACGTTTCATTTCACAGGTCATTATTGCATTAAGAAGTAAATCGACCAAGTCCGGTAAATAACAGTCTGCGTATCGCCGAGAGCTCCAAACCAACAATTTTAGCTACCACAAACTAATATCTCTGTCATTTTAACCCTTGCAGGGTTATGCTACAGGGCTAAACAATTACAATCTTCACCCACTTCTAGCAGGTAAGCATAATTCATTGCCCCCATAGTCCCTTCTTTTGCAAAACCAGAAGGCCATATTTTAGCATTGTTGTTTTGTTGATGAGCCAGCCTTAGCCAAATGCAGCCCTGGTGGCCTTGAAAAACAACTCCCATTTGAGCAGAGCTGCAGGCATCTTTAAACAGACTGCTTTCTCTGCAAAATTAATTGTTACAAAATGCAGTGCTCCCTCATCTAAGCTTTTGCAGGCTCATACTCAGCTATTTGGGTGGGCCATCGATGTGTTTGAGAGATCCAGGGAAAATGAGCTTCCTTCCTTTATTACAGGGGTTCACCGAGGTGTCACCAAGCATCATCAGGCACTGGACATCTCGATGTTTCTAATGCTTAAATTCTGATTCCATTAACTCAAGGGCAACTGGTGAGATGCTTTCTTCTTTCGCTACATTTTGAAGGAACAGCACAGTCTATAAATGTACCTAAGACACACAAACAATCATATTTAAAATGCAAACAGTAAAACATTTTATGTATATCAAAATAAAATACTTTCTTCTTGCTTCAACTTAGGACAAAAAGGAGACAAAAGTCAGATTAAGATTAATTATGTCGCATAATCACGTCAAGGACAACCAGGTCAACGCAGCAAGTTTTCCATCAAAAGCTGATGCTTGGCATCCAAAGTGGATGTGGAACCTTGGCTGTGTCTGCTCTACCTGTGAAACAGGATCATTGAGGACTAACTTCTTCCCCAAAGAGCAAAAATCTGCAGATACAGCATCATAATTCCATTTTTATTTATTATTTATTTCACCTTGCACAGATGAACTAAAGCTCTCACAAAGGACTATGGCATGCCCTCCTCAGATGTTTGCTCCCTGAGCCACAATATATAAATCCGGCAAAGGGATGTTGCAGATGTGCTGATGGTCAGAGATCTTTGCATGAAGAAATGATCTTGAACAAAGCAGGTGCTACAAAGCAGGTAACTTTCACTGGTTAGAATCAGAGGTGTGGCGAGAAGGGCAAGTACAAATGACTCAGATGGGGTAGGTTTGTGCTTTCTACATATCACAAATGCATACTAATAGAAAGTAATTATTATGTTAAAATGTATGGGAGGAGGACAATTCTCTCTTGCATGCTTTGAGGATAAAGGATGTCAAAGGTGAGGAAACGTAGGCAGCCTACGAATGAAACATGAACCTGCCTGCTCTGAGCAAGGAAACAGCCTCTCCATCTTACAAATCCAGGGAATCTGCCTGGCCAAGAACCTCAGCAAGACCAGAAGTGGATACAGTACTGGAGGTTACAGGAAAAAAATACAATATGGAGGACCCTCGATTACTGGAGAATGCTAAGTCCACCACACTTCTCACCTGCAGAACTGTGAGGCAGTGCGTGTGTGCCTTCTCAATGGCTTACCTGTGGATTTGTGATTTGTTGTAGTCGCAACAGAACACTAGTACAAAAACAAACCAAGGTGATGCTCAGGTGTTCAGGTGACCCTCACACAGAGTCATGATGGAAAGGGGCTGTGACAACCATGCAAAACAAAAATTATTTAGTGCTTGGCAGGTGTGGACTGTGCTTTTCACATGCATTCTGTGTATGACGCTATAAGATTAGCCCCTTTACCCCTAAACATGCTCCCACAGGAAGACAAAATATCACCTGCTGAATGGACAGGCTGCTCTCCATGCACACAATGCTCAAAGGAAGTTATACCCATCCCAACAGTATCACCCAAAGTGAAGACATTATTGTCTAGAGCCACGTTAAAAAAATCACTTGAACTCTCCATATGGCAATTCCTTAATAAACCTCTCAAGAATCAAAGACACAATTATAAAATGGACAACTGAAATGAATAGGCAGTTTTCAGGTGAAGAGTTCAAATATCCTCATAAGAAGATATTCAACACCCTTGCCCCTTAGAGGATGCAAATCATAACATTACAAAGATTCCATCTAACCCCAGTGAGAATGGTGCATGTCAAGAACAATACGCTGGCCAGGTTGCAGGAGAAGAGAAATATTTTTACATTGTTGGTGGGACTGTAAACTGATACAACCACTATGGAAAGCAGTGTGGAGATTCCTCAAAAGGCTGAAAATAAATATTCCATTGAATCCAGAGATACCACTTTTGGGTATCTTTCCAAAAGAGGTAAAAGCAACATCTAAGAGCGGTATGTTTATAACAGCAAAACTGTAAAAGATTTTGAAATATTCGTCAATAAATAGTGGAGAGGAAGATTGTAGCATACATACACAGTGGAGTACTCGTCTTCTATAAAAACAAATAAAATTGAAGTTTCTGCAGGTAAAAATAGATGCAACTTGAGACCATCATGCTTAGCCTAGTGAGTCCAACTCAGGAGGTAAAATATTTCATGGTTTCTCTAAAATGAGAAACCCAGAATGTAAGCATATTATAGAACCAAATGGGTGTGATAAAGGGAGTGAGGGGGATGAGGGAGGCAGGGGGGGAACAATACTGTAATGTTATCATGATATATATGTACACAAAATCCTCAAGCTCAGTGTAAACATTGTGTATCACACATGTGTGTGTGTGTGTGTGTGTGTATATATATATATATATATATATATATATATATATAGAGAGAGAGAGAGAGAGAGAGAGAGAGAGAGAGAAATGTTTTTACATTTAATTTTTACATTTTTACTATGTCTTCTGCAACAGAGCTTAAATTTAAACTGGGTCCTACTTGGGCTCCAACGTCCACAGTAAAATGATTAGCTATTCATCTAGAGAAGCATCTTAAGTGTTCCTTTCCTTCATGAGCTTTACACAAAAACCAAGGCTGCGGGATTCTCATTGGTCATATAAATAAGTTTTACTATAGTTTAAGTAGAACACACTCATTATTTTTTATGTAAATCTACTTTTATAGTAAGTTGACAGTTTTCTCTCTCTAAGTAGAGACACTGACAATTAGGACAGGAGAGTGGTAAGAGACATGGGAACTTTTCTTTTGTAGTGTGTGAGAGAGAGAGAGAGAAAGAGAGAGAAAGTGCATTTTTTCTGTCTATCTGATGTATTCCTTCAACAAAATTCCCCTACCATTGAGTTACATCTTTCATCTTTTTTTTATTTTTTTAAGGCAGGATCTCATGAAGTTGCCCAGGATGGTCTTGTAGCTATGATCCACCTGACTCAGTCTCCCAAGTACTCAAGAAGTGTTTTTATTTTATTAGTAGGACCTTCTCAAGCATATTCTTTCATTAAAATGCAAATACACTATATCTATACTATATATAATAGACATATAGACATTAGCATTACCTCTATAATAATCTAAACTCTGAGCTTCCAGTTCTTAATCTTTCAATATTATTGTTCCCAAATAACCAAAGCGGCAATATAGGATTTCTCCATTATAAAAATTTAAAGAATGAGAACACGATTGACTATTCAATCAAGTCCTAGAAATAACATAGTGGGGAAAAAAGAAAACAAAAATGCACAAGAAAGGAGAAACCATATTATCATGGGACAGAGGTCAGTGACTTCACCCAGGCACAGGTGTCTTTAGAGGAAGCCACTCCAGTGGAATACGGATATCATAAGCTTCTCACTCAACAAAACTTACACAGTGGCTAGAAATCTCATAAAGTGTTACTCACTTCTGAGTGAGAAGTCAAATCCCATTTCAAAAAAACTTGGTTCTGTGCTAGGAGGGTTGGGGATTTTAAATTAGCAGGCCACACAGGGCCAGCAGGCTTCTTTCTGTTGCAGTCTGAGCTGGAGGCCTGGAATGAATCCAGCACTCTCTAGAAGGATGTCTAATTTATCAACAAGTTCCTAATGCTAAGAATCCAAGCTGCATCTGATGACCTTTACTTATAAAAATGAAATATATACCTATCAGTAAAATGGAGGAAAAATGAAATATAAAGGGGACTAGAATCTAGTCCACAGATTAAAAAACAAATCAATTCTCTAATACTTGTCCCTTCAGAGTAAAAGAGGAAGGGTCCCTGCATGTCAGCTGCAGCTACAGGAAGCCACTTGGCTGTTAAAATGAGAGCAGGCAGGGGAGGAACTAGATTTTAAATTCTTTGTCATTTTAACTCACTGTAATTTAAATGCAAAACTAACCCTTTAGGTAGTAGAACAGGTAAATCTACTTTCTTCAATGGTAAAGTTTATGAAATCCAAATATAAATCAAATATTTCTTATGAAATTTTATTTTATAAATCAAGATGTACCTATAAAATGGGTAATGTTTCATACAATAAAAAGAGAATGCAAAGTATATTAATTTTATATTTATTTCATCTTAATATTTTTATATATTGAGCTAAATAATGTAAATTATTAAATTTGGTCCCTTATGCTTCTTTTCACTTCATTAACATTTTAGACTAACTACCGGAAAATTTAAAATACAATTGTGACTTGCATTGCACTTCTACTGGGTAATGCTATTTTGGAAGTAATGGTTGGTTCTTTTTCCTATATTTCAGAGAAATACAGAAATTGATTATTAATCTACTGACAAAATGATTTTAATTCAATTTTAATTCTAACCGTATATGCATTTCCAGGACACTTTTAACGATTACCATTCAAATTATCACAAACTAGCATTTGTTTTTACATCAAAAGTAATCATTTCCTTCGTGAATTGATTTTTACATTTGCATCAAAAAAAAACAGTCGACAGAGTAAAAAACAAGGGCAGCCAACAGAATGAGGAAAACATTCACAAATTTTCTATCTGATTAAAGATTAATAGCCATAACATGCTGAGAATTCTCTAAATGTAACAACAAAAATTCAATTTGAAAATGGACAAAAAAGCTTGGATCGATAGTTCTCCAACAAAGATACACAAATGGTCAACAAGAACATGAAAAGATGTTCAGCCTCGTTACTCATCAGGGAAAAACACGTGAAAACTACACTGTGATTGCATCCCACACCCACCAGGGCAGCTCCTCACAAAGAGAAGGATCCACGGGATGTGGACAACTGAATGCACTGTCTTCTCTTAGGGAATATAAATTGGTCACAGCTACTGTGAAAAAGAACATGACGTTTTCTCTAAAAGTTAAAAATAGAAATACAATACAAGCCTCTAGCTGTATAGCCAAAAGAATTAAAAGCCAAATCTTCAAGGGACTTTTTTATGCCCATGTTCAAAGCAGAGCCATCCATAGCAGCTGCCGTGTAGGATCGACTCAAATGTCCATGGATACGTGTAGGATCGACTCAAATGTCCATGGATACGTGAACAAATAAATAAAGACGGGTCTGTCCATGCAAAAGAAAGCACTCAGCTTTAAAAGCAAAAGAAATTCTGATATGAGAAGATAGTTCTAAGTGAAATAAGACCTTCACAAGAAAAAAAAAGAGCTAGGCATGATGGTACATGCCGGTAATCCTAGCACTCAGGAGGCTGAGGCAGGAGGATCGCCATGAGTGAAAGCCCAGCGTGGGCTCCATAATGAGTTCGGGACCTGCCTGCGCTACAGAGGGAAAGCCTGTCTCAAAGAAAAATAAAAGACCCCGGATGCTGGGATCACCAAAATCATAGAAACATAAAGCAGAAGAGTGAGCCTCAGGGACGCAGGTGAGGAAGGGCCAGGGAGAACTCAATTATTGTTTAAGAGGCACCAAGCTCCAGCTGCAGGAGGTGAAAAGGTTTATGGAGATGAGTGGGAGGGACGATTGCATATCATTATAAATGTATTTAATACTACTGAACTGCACTTAAAGTTAAGATGGCACATTTTACCTTATATTCTTTATGCCAAAACATTTTTTAAAAAGTCAATCTAAAAAGCAAAGAGCTATCTACGTGATGGTGGGCATGTAAACAACAGAATGGAGATTCTTCAAAAGTCTGACCATAGGATTAGCATTAAATCCAGCTATACTGTTCCTGGGCAGATTCTATCCAAATTAAAGATTGAATACTACAATGATACATTCATAATCACGTTTATAGAAGTAGAATCCACATAGCTGACTTGCGAAAACAGCTTCCTTGTCCATCTGTAAATGAATGGACAGAGAAAATGCAGTATATATTCACAAAGGAATATTAATTACTCAGCCACAAATAAGTGTGGAATTAGGCCATTTATAGAAAAATAGACAGAATTAAAAACAAACATGTTAGGTGAAATTAACTCAGTTACATACTGCATGTTGTCTCTTATGAGAGAAGGCGTAGGGGATCCGTGGGAGAGGGGAGAAAAGGAACAGAGGGGAATGGGACTAAAATTGATTATGACATGTTAAATGCATGTATCAACTTTCAAAACAAACCTCACCACTATATAATACTAGCATATGTTAAGAAAACATGGTAAAAAATACAGAACTAATAATAGTCTATCATACATTAACTAACTGGATTAACTTAGAATTTCTGTTTGAGAGAAGAATTTATTTGGTTATTTATTTTTTTAAAAACACACTATCTTATTGTCTACATGAAAGTCTACATTAGAAAAAAATTAAATTCCAGGGCAAATTAGCTCACTGGATAAAAATCACAGCTGGAAGACCCTAACCATTAAAATTATTCAGAATACAGCAGGTGCCTTTAAATTAAGTGAATTCCCTCTCTTTCAGAATCTTGAAGACAGAAGAAGCTGTATGTGCACTCGATAGGGAATCAATCCATGTAAATAAAATGCTGTAAATATAATTGATTTCCAGTTGGCAGGTATTCTGGTAGATTAACGGATTAAGTAGTACTTCCCAAAATTTATTCTGAAGTATACTAATTCCAAGGGATGCTAACATATATGTAGTAATGACTATTCTCTAGACAAAAAGTTTGAGAAATAATGTGTAACACAAAGTAAGCAGTATTTTTAAAATTTAATTGCAGAACTAATATACGTAACAAATCTCCAAAATAGAAGATAGAGTTTTCAAAATATATTTGACTATGGATCATATTTTTTTTTTACAATCGCCTGATTTTCTTAAGTAGGGGGACATTCTTTGAAGATACTGAAAGAAATGACACATTCATTAAATCTATGCAACGAGCTTTGTGGAATGGCTGACTGGCACACCGAGCATGGATTCTTGACTTTGTGACCCTTTTGTTAAACATTTACTGGGTAAATGACATGTTCTAGTAACTGTGCTAGAAATTCAAAAACACCTGCTTCCAAGGCAGCCCCAATCTGCTGGGAAGGTAGACAGTAGATGTGTACAATGGAAGAAAAGTCACAAGGACACCAGCGGAGAGGAGGGAGGAGTAACGGAGAGAGGCAGAGGTCACACCCCATGTGGAAGCACACATATGGGCTGCACCATGGAGGACACAGACCTGCGCCTGCCACTTCCTAACAGGACGTCTGCGCCTGTCGCCCTCAAACGTGCCTGTGGAAGCTTGCTCCATAAATCTAGGCTCACAGAACATTCCATTGCTTCTCTGGTGACCTTGTTCACAATCCCAGCTGTTGTGGTTAGGATCTGGAGTGTCCCCCAAAAGTCTCATGTATTTTAATGGAACCGTGTGATGCTGGTGGATTTGGGTCTGGTCTGGAGGGGTGGATTACAATTAAGTTAGGATTAACGGTGTGTAGTGGCCACACCTGGATGCAGGAGAGACCGGTTACTGGGTGGAGACCTGAAAGGATACATAAGCTGCACTTGCCTTCCTGGAGGGCGGGGACTAGTCTCAACCAGCCTCAGCTTGTCTTCCTGTTGGTCCCGGGAAGCTGCCTCCACCTCTCTTTCTGCCATACACTTCGATTGTTGTGGGCTGCCCCTGAATGGACTTTGACCTTTGAGATTGTGAGCTAAAATAAACCTTCCCTTTCCTAAGTTTGTGGGTGTCGGGTATTGAGTCACAGCAACAAAAAAGTAACTAAGACACCAGCCCTCTCCAATGTCCCTAGTTACTCCATGTGGATTTCATACCAACTACGTCCTCCATGCCTCCTCTCTGGAACAAGGACAGGAATGTCTCTCACCCACCTTGCCGTCCTTTCTTGGAGACCCTAACAGCACAGGCTCTGGTTAAACAGGGTCTATGTGGAAAAATAAATTTATGATAATGCATGAGGGAAAAGGGAAAGCGATGGAAAAAAATTTTCACAATAAAACTTTGATCTCATGACCAAAGCTATCACTCTGTAACAACTCTGTGGCTGTCACACAGGTTCCAGTGACTATCACTGTCAAAATTTTTGCTTTTTCTGGGATGTGATGCAGAGTCCATTTACATTGTGATGGAGAAGTGGTCAAAGGTAAATGTATATTTCTCTTCTATATATATGAAGAAGAGAAACCAAATGAGGCATTTTGTGGCCATCGTGCTGCCTTCCACATACACTAAAGTAAATCACAGTCACTTTTTAACTTTAAAACTCCATTTGCAACCACGTAAAATGGACATATGTGAATTATTCAGTTAAATATATCTCTGTATGAAGTCTTACCAGATGAGTTAGGCCACAAGATAATTATTTAGAAGTGGTTATGAGCCCAGGCAGTGGAGTGGGACAAAAATAGATCGAAAATTTGGTTCTGTATATTCTAATTATGAGACCATGAAAAATTAGTTAGCTGCTCTGAAATACTATTTCCAAAAATGTTTAAAGGGGATAACAATCCTTTCATGTTAAGGCTGTTGTAAGGATAAATTAGAATGTGTATAAACTATCGAGCTGAACGACTGGCACGTGGGTACCTTGGGTAAGTGGCAACTAATATTACCGGCTTAGGTGGATAATTGCTAGAACAGCTGTGCAGTCTCAATTTGCTTTGTTCTGTGTAGACAGAGCTTTGTTTTTGAAAAGTGTGACAGACCTCAGATAGCCAACACAGAGAAAAAGAAGAGAACTTGGACAGTTGGTCCTGAGCAAAGTAGCCACATTGTAAGATAACAACTGGTCCTGGATCTTGGTAAGTAGTGGTATGGCATGGCTAAACTACTTTATCTCTGTACATCATAGCTCAGTGTCCACATCTCCAAAATAGAAGTGGCAAAAACGTGCAACCCATTGGAACATTGCAACACGGTTCTCCTTAACAGAGCACCAGGAATAGGTGAGCATTCCTATGGGAGTCGTGGTTGTTGTTGATGGAAGATTTGGGAGTAAGCCGATGGTAGTAATAAACCACCTGGATGGTGGAAAGGCCGTGGAAAGCACCCCCGCGAACCCCATGGCTTTTACGTCATCCTTTACAAATCACGCATGGCAACCGTTTCAACCTGCGGCACGGGCCACTCGCAGACGCAGTGGGATAGTGTTATGCCATTTGCTCCCTGAACACCGGGCCAATCTTGAAGGAGCGAGAAAATACGATGAGGGCCGTTGCTCTTTCAGTCTTATAAAGTACCACTAGGAGCCTACTCCTCCTCTGCTTGGGATAAAAATCGCTTCCAGCCACATATCCTAAAGAGTCTAATATTTTCTGAGACTCCACTGTGCCTTTATATTTTAATACCCTGACATCTGGAATCCTAAAAGTCTAATGTTTAACCATAAATATCTGCTGAGATTAAAGAGCTATATACCAAGTTTCAATCTTTGGGGTCTATAATTGCTTGGGAAAAGAGAATGGCATTTCCCCCTCTAGCTAGAAGAAAAAGGCCTCTGTGAGCACAGACACTGGCAGACAAATTTTCTAACAACAGTCCCTCTCTCCACTCTGTCCTATCATTTTCTCCCCCCCCCCCATCCTCTCGTTTTATAATACCATCTTGCTGTCACTGTCAGGACAAACGGGAAGATGGGGAAGCCTAGAATTTTTTTTTAAGACACATTTTAAAATCTAGCAACCAAGAGTTCAGGCAATGCTGGCACTCTCCACGCGCCAAGCCCTGAGCTCGCGTCTCTACGGCGTCCACACTCCCGTCATTCAGGCAGAAGCCACTTCATCACTCTGTGGGCTGACAGGCAAATGACAACTTTATTTTCTTTTTTTATCAACCTAATCTTTTATTTTTGATTTGACGTGAGTCACTTTAAAACTCTCCATAATGGTTTATAACTTTCTTTCTTGAGAAGTGTCCAAGAAGTAGCATAGCTTGAAAAATGTTCCTTGTGCTCTCAGTGTGACAAATGGCTACCTCTCACCTGCCCTGAAGGTACACTGGTCAGAAGTTCCAATCAGACTAGAGTGATTTGCTGGGAACAGTACCATGAAAAGTATGGGAAAGCTCATCATGAGTTTACCTTTTCAACATAATGCTTCAATGCCAAATTTGAAAAATAAACTTAATATTGAACCCACTGTTATGCCTTTGATATAGTGATATTTTGAGATCATTCAATGTACTTCAATACTCAGTTACTCATTTAAAAATAAAAATTTATTTTTTTTTTCATTTGAAGGCTTAATTTAGTTTGTAAACACTCCTGTATATTTTCAAAGTTCTTTTCTCTTTAGGAAACATCCAATCTGTATGCATATATATGCAAATATGTTTATGGTATCTCTTTGTGTTTGGCACAGAGAACTACCTCTTGATTACTTATGAGAAACTGATACTGTATTTCTCAACTAAAATATGAGTTCATTTTCTAACATTTTGATCACTTACCTCAGGGGGAGTACGCAATTTTATAGTGCTGATTCCTGACTCTACCACATCAGACTCTCTTACTGAGATTTCTTCACGTGTGTGGACTTCACATATCCCTAGGGACTCAAATCTTCCCATGTGCTAATGAAAGCTCAATGCCCTGGGTGATAACTGACCCGCACTGAGCCACAGAAACTTTATTCCTGACCACATACAAAGAGATCATGGTGGCTGCTGCACAGAGGATGGGTAAAATCCCATCACCGCCTTCCTTCAAATGTTCAACACAATTTGATTCATCAAAATCAAGGATTAAATGGCAGTTCCCAGGAGCAACAGACAGAGGAGGAAGGAAGGGGAAAGATACAAGTGGTAGCACACACATCCACAGACACGTAGGATGAGCAAGTCTAAAGTCGCATGTACAAGAGGAGAGCTGTCATTAATAAGGGCGGGCTGCATCAAGACGTTTTGGAGAGAGCAGATTAAGCTGCCCAGTCACAAAAAAGGAGGGGTAAATGAGGAGATGAGTATGCTAATGTGCTTCGTTGCAGTGGCCATCGCATCCTACATATGCTGCATACTTTAAATATTTAAAGTAAAGAAAATTGAACAAAGCCTGGACTTGGCCTACAAGAGGCTTGCTCTTGTCTAGCTGCAGCCATGCCCCACATCAACTATTCGTCCTTTGCACGTCCCGCTTCCCTGCCTTCGCCTCCACACCCAGGCCACTCAGCTCCAGATCCTCTGTGCTGGCTGGTCTCCCTCCAGGGCTGTCCCCACCCCACGGAGGTCTTATTGCAAATGGAACGGTATTGCAAACAGCGACTTCCCTACACACCACACACACACACACACACACACACACACACACACACACACACACACACACCACCCCAGTAGCTTAAAGCCCTAACTTTTTTTCTTCATTTGTATTTCTTTCATATTTAGACAGAGATATGACTATGTAAATACAGATATGGAGGCACAGGTATGTAGCAAGAGCTAAGCCTGATGAAAGAAGGGCTGCTGTCCTGTTCACCAACAGCAGCTGCCCACTCACCAAGCTGCCACCACACACTAGGCAGGCCAGTCACCTTTGCTGAACAAAGGAAAACGGCAGCTCCAGCCCTGGCACACAAAACATTCTTGGTGCCAGCCGGGTCCATTTCACCCCTCTCCTGCTTGCTTTGGTGTGGCCGAGAATTTGTAAAATGCCATCAGAACCACAGCTTTGCTTTCTCGGCCCCCTCTCCACAGCACTGGTCCTGGGCTTGGTTGAGCCACTCTGGGACGTGATGGTGGCCTTTCTCAGTCAGGAAATGAGAAAAAAGTGAGAACACAAACCCTGGTATCAGCGACGTTTCTTGTCACCCACCCAGTAGGATATTAATTTCAAGACTTTGTTTTTCGTAAGTGACTCTAGACTTTCAGATCATCAGATGCCACCGTAATGGAAAGAAATCCTTTCCATAATGAAATGTGAATAGTCCTCAGAGGATGCCCCACTTGCGATCAGCTGCCGTGTATTCTCCTGCCATGCAGTTTCCAACGTTGGCTGCAAATGCAAACTCAGTTACAGATAACTGTAAAACAAAATTAACAGTTCCCTTTTTCCTCTGGCTACACACCCTGCACTACACAGATAGCGAAGCCCCCTGGCGCGGTGGCCTTCCAGCTGATCCACACGGGTGGTTTTTGTTCCTGGCGCCAGAGTGTACAGTAATATGTGGGGAAGTGTGGATGTGTGGCCGAGTGGGGAGTTTCATGTGGCCTTATGGGTGCGAGTAAAGTCTCTCATTGCCCAAATTAAAAATGAGCCTCCAAGGACAATGAGCTCCACATTGCTTATAGAGTTTGTTATAAAAGAGCGAAGAGTGGGAAGGGTGTGTCAGACACGGTGGCATGAGAAATAAATGAGATTTGGCTCCAGTGGCCCCACTTTCATCGGGGCTGTTTCATTTTTTCAGTTTACAGAAGATGCAAGAATAATAAAAATACAAAGTAAGCATTAATTCTTTTGAGACTAAGTTTGTGCTTTTACCATTGACCAGATTGTGGACAGACACTGGAAATTCACTGAGAGAAAAGGTCTTAAAAAATAAACAGTTCTTGCTTTAAGAACTAGTGGGAGCTACTGATACTTTGGGAGTCAAGGAAGTCCCTCTAGCCCTGTTAGCCCCACGCGGATCCGTTGACTCTGCGCTGTCTCCTTCATCTCAGGAATACACTGATTGTATTTTTAGTGCAACCCATGGTGGGAATTCCACTGTGGGAATCCTCGCGGTTGGCACCTAAACACCAGAAGCTTAAGCCAACAGTCGTCTACAGAGCCCCTAGCACACACATTTGCATGCCTGCTCACACATGGGTACCAAGCAGCTCAGAACATTCTGTTACCCTCCAGAGTTTACCATTGAGTTGTGTGTCACAGCCAAAGCTAAGAGCTCAGGAAAATTCAACATAACCAGCACTGCAACAAAACAGCAAGAGCACCTATGTGCCTCAATGACCGTCGCGGAAAGAAAGTTCTTATAGCTCAAACATGGAGCATTTGACTGATATTTTAGAATTCTCTTTGTAACAGATGTTTCGCTGCCACACCCTTGTGTTTATGGAATGCGCTTTCACACACCCAAGACTCTTACTGCGAAAGCTGTGGCTTCCTTCTGAGTGTTGGTTTGCTTTTTTTTTTTTTTTTCCTGGTCAGAAAAGAGCACTGTGCTCAGGGAAAAGCAAAAGGCTGAAGAATCATTGTACCTTGAAGAACCTCTCGGCCTACAGTGCACACACATGAAATTGCAAGTACATTCACCTCCTCACAGCTACACGTGGATCTGTGGCACCATGGTCACCTGGAGTTCACCATCAGAGTGGGATTTCAGCGTCCCAGCGGTAACCAGTTTAATAACACATCCTTAGTCAGTTTTATTCTTTCACTTTGGTGTTCCCCCTAATTCTCTACTGCTGTGCTCTAGAATAAGCCCCCACCTCAACAAATGAAATTCTAAGCCTTGTATTGGGGTCTGCTTTTGGATCAACTCAAACTAAGATATTATCTTCAGTTCCTTGTCTTTTACATTAGGATGAAATATAATTTTGTTAGATACCCTAGCATAATTTTTTTTATTAATCCCATAGAAACATGACACTCACCCAAAACAGTAGAGTCTACAAAAGGCTGCAATCATTCAAGTCAGGATTGTTCCCATGGTCTAAACATCTGCGATAGTGGGACAATCCTTAAAACCAATAGAAAATCTTACTATAAAAATGTAGTTGAGTAGTTCTAAGAGTAAGTAGAATACTAATTGCCTATCTTTTTTGTGTTTTTTAACCTTTTACTATATTCTCTCTCTCTTCTCTCTCTCTCTCTCTCTCTCTCTCTCTCTCTCTATATATATATATATATATATATATATATATATGTGTGTGTGTGTGTGTGTGTGTGTGTGTGTGTGTGTGTGTGTGTCTGAATTTAATTTTCCTCAGGAAAAAAAAATGCCATTTTCTTGTTACATTCAATAAATGTAAGCAATATTATAAAATGAGTATTTACTCAGTGTTTCTATCTATGCAGTGTTTCTTTAAAGCATAGACTACTGCAATTCCTACATTTTGTCCCTCTATAGAAAAGATAAGGGTTCATCACATGGAAAAATGTAAGACAAAATGCTGTTGTGCAGCAGCAGTTCAGGTGTAAGAAAAATGGGAACAAAAAAAAAACCCTCCTAGAGATAAATCCTTATATCAATGACCAGAAGGCCTTAGTTTCTTCTGCACGCTCTTGAATGGTTTGAGGCCGACTGCACTGATATTATTCCTACTTATCCAAAATTGGTTCATTTGATGAGGTAGTCAATAGTCAATCAATATTTGTTGAACATCTTCCTAAATATATATCCGCGAACAAGACAAAATTTCATCAAGTTTAAGTTCTAAAGGGACAAAGAGTAAGTAAAGCCAAAATCAATCACATTTCCAATACAATGTCAAGTGGTGGGACTCTGACAAAAGCAAAGCAGGTATGGTGGGGCTAGAGAAGAATGGTCGTTATTTTGGATGGACGAGGGACTGCTATTTTCATGAAGGGAATGAGCCCTCAAAGAAGTGATGAACCGATGTTCCAAGCAAAGAAAAATCAATGTCCAGGCTTTGAGATAAGGGTCAGTTCTCGTGTTAAAGGAAAAGTATAAGCGAGTAAAGGGAAAGGCATAGAGCGTGAGAAAAAGCAGGCAGAAGGCACATTCTGCAAGTCTTACAGAATGAATGAATAAATAAATAAATAACCAATGGACTATCATGTGAAGAACAGGCCGCAGAACACAGAAAAGGAAGAAGCAGATGAGCAAGACGAGTGTTCTCTCACCAGACAAAAAGTGAGGACATCTGGGCAGAGTAGTAGCAGTGGGGGATGGGAAGTGCTCAAGAGCTTGGGTCAGGAAACAAAAAACTAAAGGATCCTTCCTAGATTTTTTACTTACTCTCATGAGTGGCAGCATCAACTACCGAAGGAAAGCTAATTTGAGAAGGAGGAGGTAGCATGCGGGGCAGTCGTGGAGAAGGAAGGTGGTGTCCACCGATGCTGAGGTGCCTATTGTACTTCCCAGTAAAGATAGATGGAAACAGCAGGACCAGATTCCAGGGTCAAGTCTGGGCTGCTGGTATAAATCAAAAGTTGTCAACACTGACTGGCATTACAATCATGATTCTGCAGACCAAAATGAGAAAAAGAGGGAATCCAGTCTGCGGATAGTCCTGCGTTAGCCAAATATTCAGAATTTGAAAAGAAGAAGGGAGACAAGTTTAAGAAATCTGAAAAGAATCATCCAATGATGCAGGATCAGAAAGGAGGAAAAAGTTCTTCACACTTCCCTGCAGCAGCTTCTACCTGAACTCCAATGGAAGTTCAGCATCTTACTGTTAGTGGAAATTAAAACACAAAAATCTCTTCAGGGAATTAGCTCCAAAAATTGATATCAAAGGACTTTGGTTGTATTAGCAAAAAGAGGAAAGAGAAGGAAGTTTTGAGCACAGTGCACTTTGAAGAACATTTGACAAAAAACAAGACACCCTCTCCAGAGTGCGGGCACTGACCAGGGCACGAGCACTGAAGTCGTGAGAGAAAAGGTGAGCTTGCAAGCATGACAGGCTGGCTTCACGGCATTCTGTGAGTGGCTAGGCTGGAGAGCTACCTCGGGCTCAGGGGACCAAGCTGGTGAGAGGACTGTTCTCCAACCTGCAGGCAGAATTAGATTTGGTATTTGTTCTGTCACCCAGACAAGCAATCCATAGAATGCATAGGGGTTAAGCCATGATATCTCTTAAATGACTTGACATTCCTGTGATACGTGTGATTTCCTGGCATAGAGACGCAGACTCTGAAGCTGCAAATCAGTGCCTCTCCAGGACATTTTGTTCCCATCAGACAACAGACAAACCAGCTCCTTCTCATAAACACTCCCCACACAGATTAAACGGACCTGTGTTGAAGAAGGAACCCATCCATTGTGCTTCAGTTTTAGGGAAAACAGACACCGGTGGAGGCAGGCTCAGGGCTTTCCCATCCAGATCCTTGAAGAGGTATTTTCTCCAACTTTCACAATCTGATTCAGGGCAGAACACTCTTTTGAAATCTTTCCTGTAAGAACAGAGCACAAACAACTCTCTCATTTCATGACAGACAGCAAGAACAAAACATAGCAGTACTAATCTTGTATAAAATAAATTGAACAGGGTTTTATTAATACCGTATGCCACAGACATAAAAGAGTTATTCCCTAATTATACAGTCAATGAGAAAAATTTTTACTAACCAAATATTCTGAATATTTGGATATGTAATCTTTAAATAGATTGATAATTTTCTATGAAGCAGAGTACAATAAAATGCCCTTAACTCCAATATGTTCTGAACACAATATAATAATTTCTTTTGAGACTTCACAGCTTCACAACATTTTAAGGCTACCATTATAACCATCGGCTATATCTATGGTATATACAAAGTAAAACCAGACATTCTCATTCAAAAAGTATTTACTGAAAATCCAATGATGACAGACTGGGAAATAAGGTGGATAGACAGAGTCTCTACTTGTGGAATTCATAGTCACGTAGAACACAAAACCAAGCTTTATGTGAACAACTGCAGCATTGTACTGTAGGGACCTTATTTGATTTCCCCTGATCATATTTTTAGGTAGCATTAGTGATAATACTAAGTAGTTTTTGCATGCCAACCAAGTCTTAAGTATTACTAGTACCAAGAGTCAAATACTAATATCATATAGTGTTACGGTTGAACGATGGCTTTCTTCAAAGACCCCTGTGGATGAAATCTCATCTCAAAGCTAGTAAGAGGTGTGGTCTACAGCAGATGACTCAGCCATGGGGTTGCGTTGCTGGGAAGGAGACGGCCACCCTTCCAGAGCTGGACACTGAGGACAATAGTCTTTGCTCTTCTTCCCTTTCCACTGTCTGAAAATGCAGTGTTTTTCCCCTGAGAAGAATGAAGCACACAGCAGCCCCGCCAGCTACTGATGCTGCCACTGGCTTGGTTTGTACTTCTCAGACTCCAGAACTATAAGAGATACTTTTCTGATCTCTCATAAGTTATCCAGTCTATGATATTTTGTCATAGACACACAGTCTGGCTAAGACACGTAGCTTTACAACTGTTTTAGCCTGTAGGTGAGACAGAAAGAAAAGAAAAATAGGAAAGAAGGGAAAAGGACAGAATAACACAAATCACTGTTCAGATCCCTAAAATAGTTCAGGAATGGTCATCAAAAAGAGACTGATATTTGGCTGAATGCAGAAACTTCCTAATGAAGGGAATTCCTCATAATTATTTTCTTCTAACTAACTCCTCAGTATTTTGTAAAAGTAACAGTAATCCATTCCCTCTACCCCTCACTTTCCCATCCTTTATAATGAAAAATATTCTCTACCTACTTTTTCAGATCCTTGAGCGTGAGACCCCCAGTCCTGTATCTAAGAATGGTAGCTAGCATGTCTCTGCCTCCACTTCCTCATGCAGCTCTGTAGTTCCCAAGAGCAGACACACTCTGCTATGGTTTGGGTCTTGAGTGTCCTCCAAAAGCCTAATGTATTTGGAATTGTGTGTTATTGAAGCGTAGGGACTGACTGCAAGGTGCAAATGCTTGGTGTTTGTCCAGGAGAGATTGTGTCAACATGTTGAGAGTAGAGGGTTGGCCAGGGCAGAGCTTTCACGTGTTTGTTATTGACTTGTGGGCCAGAAAGTCAGAAAGAGGTGTCCATCCTGGGTGTGGGGGCCCAACTGGCAGCTGGAACTAAGTGGGGAAGAAAAGGAAGAAGAAACATTGTTACAGCTTCTTCCTGGGAAAGCTCTAGCCTCGCCTGAGTCTCCAGACGCACAGGGTTTCTGTTTACTTGGCTTTCTGTCTGCACTGCCATCAGCAGCCCTCCAATCTCTACCTTGAGCTTCTACTCTTGCCGGATGCACCTGAATGGACCACATGAGATCTTCTGAAACTGTGAGCTAAATAAATTGTTACTCCCTTAATTGGGGATATTGAGTATTCTGTCCCAGCTATAAGAAAGTAACTAAAACATACTCGCTCCATGCCACAACCCTTCTGAAGACCATTGATGCGCCCCTCCAGGGCAGGAGGAAAGTTTGGGTCAATCTATTTCCAACAATTTTGAACCTATCCTCAAAAAAGTTGCCTTAGTCAAGATGAAATAAAATCACGTCCATAAAATTTTACTCCATCACTTCTGCCCCGTTTGCTAGCCTGAGAAAGCTACACAGCAAAATTCAAACTCCAAGTGTCTCTTTCTGAACAAACAGTCTCAAACAGTCTCTTTCTAAAACATATTTCAACAACAATATGTCAAAGAGCATGAATACAGGAAAGATAAGAAACTAGGGCCATTAAGTCAGTGTACCATCACATTCTATTAAAATTTTTCTTCATTTCTTGGATGGCGTATTGTCAACACCAAAAGTGCTACCTGGGATGCAATGGAGGAAAGTAGAACTTGTTCTTGTCTCTGATCTTAAGCATCCTGGTCCTCTCTGCTGTTATTGGGGACATGATTCCAGAGCTCCCTACATTTGGCAGGATGCAGATATCCAGGTCATCACTATAGCAACTCTTCACAAAACTAGAAAAGGTGACATCTGAAAAGTTTAAAAACAACATCATAACATTATGTCATGTAAACCATCATCCACACCATATATAATACAATTAAATATTCTTATAACAATGTATATGGAGGGGTCAATTCAAGCTATCTAGGATAATCTAGGAGTTTAAAATCTAGATATAGAATATCTGTAATTTTTAGAGAATAAACAAACTTTATAACAGTATTACAGAAAATAAAATATCATTTAATATAATTTAAATTTGCTATAGATCTAAGCTTGCATCATAAATATGCATGAATCAAAAGCAAAAAAAGTTCAGTACAGTTATTAAGTTTCTATCACATCTCTGGTGTCAAATTTAAATGGTATAGCATCCTTACAACCAACAGAAAAGCACCACAGCCCCACCACACTATAACCCTTTAATACGCTGACGTTGTATACAAGAGAGTGGTCCAGCACATTACTGTCTCCCGGGCAGTGTGTTTCACCAGAGCCTTGATTAAAAGCCACTCATTGTACAGATGCTAACTAACTTCCAGACAACTGAAGTTAATGAGGAAAGTATGCAATAGTACAACAAGGATCGGATGCCAGATGAACCGTACGAATCAGGCGAAAACTTCGATTTTCACCCAAGCGCCCAACCAGCTGCTAGGCAACGTTACAGGAGGCCCAGTTTCTTCATCCCACACTTCTCAGTTTATAACAAGAAAACTCTAAGAGAGTGGCCATAAAATGACACTAACTGATTTTCATAAAATTTAGCACATATGAAGCAGCGATATGGGTAAGAAAGCAGTCATTCACTGTCACAATCAGCCACCATTGTGGTGTTCCTTAACAGCAAATTGTCAGATGGACAGCAAGCACTAAAACTCAGAATGCCTTTTTAACATTATAATTTCAGAACAGTGTTAAAGATTTCATATATGGATGCATGAAACCACCTTACCTGTATAGACCCTCATACCATACCTTGAAGTTTCATGATTCCTGAAATGAAAGGGCCATTTCTCACTCGGTGCCAAGGGTCCCGGGGCCACTGGTTTGGTATTGAGGTGAATACAGGCCAGAGAATACCAACTCGGCCTCCTCTTGGGTTGGGAGGTGCCCGATCTGTTGATGTCAAGTTGGCTGAGTAAGGCCTTATTTTGTCCTGAATGCAGTCAAATGAGGAGCTGGTGGCCACAATGACTGAATTTCTAAGCACAATCTGCACATTAGGCACAGAGCTCTGTGGCACAGGAGACACACATACCACTGCCAGAAGCCCAATGGCATTGTCTACCAGAGTGAAGTTCTCCATTTCCACACTATTTTCTATGTGCACCATGGCACCATAGTCAAAGTTCTTGAAAGCCAGGAAGCCAGAGACACAGGTACAGTTGTCAGATTCATTTGTCTTATAGAGATGAAGGCCATGAAGGCTTGAATGAGCCACATTGTCCAACCAGCGCACTTCAGAGGAGCACCTGTGGCCTCCTACATGGAAGCCAATTCTCTCTGATCCTGCCACTACATTTCCAAGCAGGTGAACGTCCTTTGCCCCGTTCACTTTGATTCCTGCCACCCAGGTGGTAGACGACGTTGATTGTGTCACCAGAACTACAAGGTTATTCGAGAGCGAATGGGCCTGACCCTCCAGATCAATGCCATGGCCAACTGTGCCAAAGACTACATTGTCATTTAAAATTATCCCGTGACTGGCAGATGCACGAATGCCACCACCGCAGCTTCGGTGCAGACTAGAAGACACTATCCGAGAACCTGATGACACATTAGCAAACTCAATGGAGGGATATAATGGTGACCCAAGATTTTGAATCTCCACGTTTAGAAATTGAAGAACACCTGCAAAGAAAATGCATATCATCACATACTTTCCTTTTCTCAACAACACAAAAAAAAATGCAAAACAACCCATTTTAGAGAATTAGAACATAGAAGCTTTTTAATGAAATTTAATAGTTGATACTCAGCCCCAGGACTGTAGTCCATACCACTGATTCTTACTAAAAAAAAAAAAAAAAATCACTGGAACTATTTATATTAATGCCTAAAAATATTTCATGAATAGTCTGAAGAGTCTGGTGAAGGATGTGGTGAGAGAAAAGGAAGAGAAAATCTAGGAAGCTCTGGAGACTGGGTCAGCTCATTTCTAGATTCTGCGCTTTGTCTCACAGACAATGGATCAAGTGCTTGGATAACAAGGAAGTGAACGTGGGGTTCTGAACATGCACCTCAAAGACAAAGATCACTCTTTCTGACTCCATGACCACACGTATGATGGCCACGGCCATCTACCTAGAGACACAACATAGCATTAATAAATCTGATGGACAATTCTATAAAACATTTTGAGTATAAGTGCAAATTTACTTTTTTTTGAGACAGGTCTTGCTCTGAGGTCCAGGCTGGTCCTGAACTCACCATGGAACCCAGGTTGGCTTTGGACTCAAGGCAGCAATCCTCCTGTCTCAGTCTCCTGAGTGCTGGGATCACAGGCATGCCCCACCCTGCCTGGCTTATGTGGTGCTGGGGTCAAACTCTGGTACTTGGCACTTACTAGGTAAGTGCTTTATCCGCTGAGCCATTTCTCCAGCACTGCAAATTTACTTCTTACAAGGAATATAAGTACACATTTACTTCTGTTCAGTCGATGTACATAAATATGGTGTTTATATATGCTTCTTGACAAACATGGTAGTACCCATATCACAATTTCAAAATCATTTCAGCATCAGAGAAACTTTTTGTGCATTCTCATTCTAGCTACACCATATTTGGTACTTCATTTTCATAGTAATAAAAATTTTGAATTTATCATTTACATTAGGAAAGGACAGTGAGCTATTTAGACTCATTGGAGTTGTTTTTGTACTTTTCAAGTTCACACTGTTGCAACAGTATAAAATTTAGCTATTGTACTGATTTTAGAATGTAATGAGTATTAAATAGCTAGGTCATATACTTTAGTAAGATAGACAATAACATAATTACAGGTGAATTAATATTAATTAATGAGATAAATTAATATGTAACTCAGATAATGTTCATTATATGTCAAGTTATGTTCTGAACATATGTTTAAAATCTCAGTTTTCGCAAAAATCTATGACATACATGTAGTTACTGCCCTCATTTTGCGGACAGGAAACTGAGGCAGACAAGGATTAACTGGCAAGCAGAGGCTTAGCCTGTGGCACAAGGATGAGAAGCCAGCATCACCCCAGTGCAGGTGCACTGGGAGAGAGCGCGCGCGATGGAGCGCAGGGAGCAGCCCAGCAGCAGACTCAGGTAATCGGGTTGCGGCCACTGGTCAGCCAGGAATCCTTGGTTGGGTCATTTGGGCCATCATCACTTCTTTTTTTTCTTTTAAGATAGAGACAATGATAAGGTTATTTCTCCAATTAAAAATGGGGTAATCCATGCATTTAAAGTTTCAACTTGACTGTGGTTTAATAAATGTATTTCAAGCTTGGTGATGGCCTAGACTAACACCTCAGTTTCTCCACTGCCTGACTCTGGATCTGAAGCTAGAAGCCTTGAAAACCCACTACTGCAAGAAAGTGCTAAGCCCTGGGGAGAAGGACAAAGTCAAAGACCATCTGTGCCTTGTGATCGAAGAACTGGCCTCCCACATCTCTAATTCTCTCTGTTACCACTGACTGAGGAGGCACAGGTAGACGGTGTACAAATACAATGACGAAAAATCCAGAAGTCAGCTATGGTTCCCTCGCCAATGGCAGACACATCTGAAAGGTCTGTGAAAAGTGACCTTTCTGTAGACATTTGGCAACCAAGGGCTCCAAGTGCAGGAGTGAGTTCACACATAGAGAGCTGTTTTCTAACGTTCTGGCCTCTCAGTCAAGACACCATTAGCAGTATTATTTTAATTAGCTGTCAAATGTTTTATAATTACATATTTTTAATTCAGTTTTAAGTTATTTAAGATAATTTTGATTGAATGTATATTAACTAATGACCGAGAACTAATAAGCAATAAATATTTCTAAATATCTTAGCACTGAATGAAGAATTAGGCAATGATTTTCTTCATACGTGTTTTTTTATCTTTTCTTTGGAAATCATAATTCTGTGATACCTTCTGGATATATGTTGGTCAGAAGGAAGAGAGCGATTGAGTATTTCATTGTAAAAGTGGGACCTGGCCTGGCCTGGCTTTCAGGCCAGTCACCAGCCAGCCCCTATGCGCACCATCCTGAATATCCACCTGCAGATCCCACCTTATCCAGGCTCTGGCAGATGTTATTTTTAAAAAATTAAGAATTCTTAATGCAGTACAAGAACCTGAATTGGGTTCTAAACAGACAATTCCACTAGCCATTAGACGAAAATAGACAAAAATATAAAAAATGCCTTGAGTTTTGTTAATGTTAATGTATCAATGTTAATGTTTTGGTTTTCACAACTATATCAGTATCATATCAGATGGAGGGAATTGGGGATGAAAGGTATAAGGACTCTCTATAATATCTTTGCAACTTTTCTCTATATTCACAACTATCATAAAAGTAAAGTTATATGTAACAAGGGCCTAAGACTTGGGATGAATTTGCCATTTACTCACTTGAAGACTTTTCTTACTCTTCACTTACTTGAATCAATCGCATGTATCAAGCACCTAACACATGGCATTATCATACCAGAAAAACAGAATGAAAAACCCAACCCTAACCCCAGGGAGTTCACAAGTTCATGAACCATTGACTAAGCTTCCCATAATTGGAAGATAAAACACCTCTCTCACAGAGCTATTAGGATTAAAGAAGACAAAAGTTTCGCTGTGTAAAAACCTAGCATAGTTCTTGGCTCATAAGAAGCATTAAATATAACTTATTTTTCTCTTAGTTTGAGGATGATTTTAGAGGCTCTAGATCAGCAGCGTCAGAGTTTTAGCATCATGTCAGTCTTGTTTTTCGATCAGTGCTCAGTAATAGGAACTGGCCTTCTGTCCTGTGCTTGTCACCACACTGATACTAGATTGGTAATTCCTATTAACCAAGGTCTTTGTTTTTGTTCAATTTTCATCAACTGCAGGATAATCTCATTTCTATAAGGCCAGACTAAACCACTGTCTCAGTGTTCTAGAGTAGAATTTCACAAGCTCAACCTTAATGGCATTTTGAGAAAGATAACTCCTTTCTTAGAGGTAAGTGTCTTGTGCTTGGCAAGGTATTTGGCATCCCCCCAAGTACAAGTTCCCCCAAGTTGGGACAACTAAAACTGTCCCCAAGTAGTGCTCCATAGGAGGCAGAAACATATCTGGCAAGAATTCATGGAGCAAGAGATTATACAGAAAGAGCTTGTTCTATGGACTAGAAATCTGGAACTTGTGACTTAAGATCCAAACACTCCCCTTTGCCATACAAGGAAAATACAAGTGCCAACAGAACGCCCCATGCTGAACATGCTTGGGAAGTGGCTATACGTTCCAATCTTGGCCTTCTGTGACCCTTTCCTATATTCACGTATGCAATGATTTTTCTAAGAACAAGCTACAGTGACAGCCTTTCTCAAACGATTTGATCAGGAAACAACTTTAGAATGTTTAAAAGGAGCACAAGTTTAAGAAACGAGGTCCTAATGAATCAAGACAGTATTCCAAAAAAGCTAACACTTGAATAAAGAGAAAGATTAAACTGATCCTTAAAGCAGTCTAGAATATGGAAATCATTTTTATTTAAATTCAAGCTGTTAATTTACAGCGTGAGCTGATGTCTGCCATCAGACAGAGCATGCTACTGGGAAAGAGTAATGGAAATTCAGGAAAGTGATCAAATTCAAATGGCCATTAAATCATCTATAATTTCAAAGCAAAGGGAATTTCACATCTGCTGAAGATATTTTCTTTGAGGTAAAAATGTGCATATGTGCTGATCTCCAGTGTATTATTGTAACATTACACTGATAATTAAGCACAGATTAGGACTGAAAATTCATAGTTTCTTGGAACACAAAGGGAATCATCTAATGTGAACATTTTGTATTAGAAGTCAGAATTTTTACAGTTGGAATTTCTAAGTGACCCAGATGGACATGTCCCAAATAGTACTGCATAGTAACTTTAGATTTTATTTACCTGAAAATTCTTCTCTGTGAACCTTCCTGAAGGACCCCACAAGTAGTCTCCCCCTACACAGTGTGTCAGACTGAATTTGTATATCCCGGGTCAACAGTCCAACCTCAGCAGCCAAAGGAATGTGTCCCCCATCCTCCAGGACATGGGCGCTTCCTGGGGCAGAAGACGTTGGGAGGGAAAAAAACAAAAACAAAAACTTTAAGAACGGATCTTGAAAATCACTAGCTGGGGACTCGTGTGTCTCACAAATGAAAACACTTCTCTCCCCTCCAAAGTCCTACCAACATTAAGGTCTGCTTTTCCTCGGGCGTTCTCTACAAAAGTCAGCTGAGAAATGAAAAACCTGTTCCCTTGTCTCTCCTTGGGATCAAAATGGGCAAGCAGGTAAGAATTCATTTCTTCTCAATAACTGCAGGGACTGGAACAGGCCAATGAACAGAAAGGTCAGGGAAGACTTGTCCAATTACTGGAATCCCTAAACTCCGTCCTTAAATGCACTGCTGTGAGATGGGGCACCTGGCTGTACACCGCCCGTGGACCTCTTTTATAACAATAAGGAGTCCCAGGACAGCCCAGTCAGTGACAGAGTGGAATGGCGAATATTAGAGAAAAAGGAAAAAGAGAGAAGCACCCCCAAGCAGCAGCAACCCCTCTCAAGGTGGGTCATGAGCTCAACCTCCTTGGCGCCAAGGAGCTCCCTCCACAGGAGGAAGTAAGGGCCTTCCTGGTTTGGCCCAAGGCCTGCACTCGCGGCGATGTTTCACCTCGGCGCTTAGCGGCGAGGATTGTTGAAGATTTCTCTTCACTGCCACGTTTTTTTCCCCAGTCTACAGTGTCACGGTTAGGATCTGGAACGCCCCTCAGAAGCCTCATACTCGGGTGTTGTGAATTATTTGTGGCTTCTGCATGCTGGGAGGAGTTGGGGCCTGGTGGGAAAGGGCAGATTATTGAGGGTGCAGTGGATCACTGAGGGGCAATCTGGAAGAATGCACTCTTGCCCCGACTTCTCCCTGTCCTTTCTCTTGAGATGTCTTGTACAGATGCTCTCCGCCAGACCCTCCGCCATGTAACCATGACTAGCTACTCATAAACATACCGAGGCCCCTGAGATATGAGCTAAAACAAACCTTTCCTCCCTTAAACTGAAGGTGGCGGGTATTACGCCACAGCAGTGACCAAGGGACTAAGATAAGGGGACTGGACCCACAGCCAGGCTCTACCACCAATCTATATTCCCAGTTGTTTTATCTTTTTTGTTTTCAATTTTATTTTGAGACAGGGTCTTGTCATGTTGCCCAGGCTAGATCCTCCTGTCTCAGGCTCTAGGGTAGCAGGACGAACAGCCATAGACCTCTGGCTCTATGTCATATTTTCTAAAAGAAAGAAAGAAAGAAAGAAAGAAAACTGAATGAGCATGGTGAGACATGACTCTTGACTCAAGAGACTGAAGCAGGCGTGAGTCCTGGGTAACACTGTAAGACTTTTGCCCAAAAAAATCAGGGAGAAAGAGAGCATCATTAATTTAGAAATAGCTTTAGGAAGTTCTGATGAAAATGCACAATTCCCTCTTATATATATCAGGGACAAAAATATTCTCTAGCCTGTTTATTTGCAAGTTTCATTACTAATTAGCTATATTTTCTGAGTTAGGTTTATTATTAGATCAGATGAGGAATATTATGGTTATTTGTTATTTATGTACAGTATATTTATACTGGGTATAGTACATAAAATATTCAGTAATTGAAGTTACAGAAAGATATTTAATGTTTTGAGACAGTAGTAATCAATATAAATAAATTTTTGTTGTCAGAAAACACAAATTCTAAGTATGGAAAATGAAATAATTATTTATGACAATTACCATTATTATAAGGGATTATACGATTCCATGTGCCGGGAAATTAATTGTAAACTCAGTGTGCATGAGTTGTATTCAGGGTTAGTTGAAAAAATAAGTCTACTCGGTGGTATTGAGCAACATTTCCAAAATTTCCAGTCGTAAACTTGCCACTATAAATTTCAAAAATTCCTCTTAACTGAGTACTAGGCAGTAAGAATTAGGCAATAAGTCTAATGAAGAAAAATGAGACAGCTTTCTAGGATAAATGCAGGACCATCCTAAGGCATTCCTCCTTCCCGTCTGAGTGGGTGGTCAGAGAGTGGGCAGCAAGCTGCACCGGACTCCAAGTCTCACCGACGTGCCGGTGTTGGAGTTGTCCACGGACCCTAACGTGGTAGCCTTTGACCTCTTTCACGGTGAGGACTTCTGCTTCATGAGGCTCATAAGAAGAAGAGGTGAGGACGATTTTATCAGAGGGTTTCCAATCCACGGCATCTTTCACTATAATTCTGTAACAACATAAAAATGTTATCAAATATGCACTAACAGTGAAACACAGATCATCAACCAGCTCCAGAGAGAAAAGGAAATCACTACAACCAGGAAATCCCACGAGGGAAACTAAGAAAGAAGCAAAGCAAATAGGGAAAAAAGCTTCCGTGGAAGAGGGAAGGCTGTCCATTTTCTGGCTTACAACTGTGCACATTACACGGAGAGTACAGGTTCCTCATACCCATGAAGTGTAGGCGAGGGGAAAAGCAACAGCAGAACTTGTAGAGTTCAGTGTGTGCACCTTTGCCTGGTTTCTACAATAGCAACAATCCTTTCCACTTGGGAAACAGTTTGAATGATAAGAGTATTTCCAAAGACATTGTTTTCCTTGCCTTTCTAGATCTATATTGCAATTTTTATAGTTTATCGTCATGCATTAGCCTAATTCCCTTTGTAGTCAGATAGATGCACATGCGAATCTTTTTCTTTTCTTTTTCATCTTCGGGTGTGTGTGTGTGTGTGTGTGTGTGTGTGTGTGTGTGTGTGTGTGATACTAGCAATCAAACCCAAGGCCTGCCCACTGAGCTACATGACCGACCAATCCATTATTATTATTATTATTATTATTATTATTATTATTATTCTCAGGTAGGGTATCACTTAGCCGTTAAGTTGCACAGGCTGGATTCAAGCTTGCAATCCCCCTGCTTCAGCCTTCCACAGTGCTGAGATTACAAGCCTGCACCGTGAGACCCAGCACATGTGTGAATCCGGAAGTTGCCCGTCATCTGAGAAATATGACATTTGCATGCCTCATCTAATATCCAAACCCCAGTGTCTAGAGCAAAGTGAACGCACTCCCAAAGCTTGCTGTGCTCCCAGCCTTCACTTTCATCCCATGAAATGATAAGAATTTTGCTTATTATTTTAAATTCATGTTTAATAAACTTTCTACTCAGTCTATTGATGCCACCTCGTTTTTCCTAGTGCATAAAACTGCTTTATTCTCCATTTCCAACTTAACAGCACAAGTTTAATTCCAAATCTTAGCAAACTTTGACAACAGGTGTTTTTCACCAGCAAATGTTCATGCAAGCTTCGGGTTTATATGCAGGTAATTCCACCATGCATTGTATGTCGACAGGGCCACTGGTAAGCACTGGACCCTCCAGTAGCTTCTAGACGCACAACAAGCAAATAAATCATATGTCACTTGCATTAAAACATTAGAAATTAAATCTTTCTTAGTAAACACCCTCAGAAAGTCTATATATGCATGGAGGATGAGATGATCATTTGTGAACAATGGTATGAGATTGTTTTGAACTAAAGATCATAATTAATTAAAATTTATAATTTAATGTTAGAGAAAAAAGAATACTGTAAATTGAGGTAATTTTAATGAAAGAATTTAGGGTCTCATCTCTGTTCTTGATTCGCCAATCTCCTAGGAAACCCAGAGATACAGAATAAATATTAGAACAAGCAACCTCTTTGGGTGGGGTGGTGGCACCTGGGGACTGAACCCAAGATCTTCACACGAAGCTACATTCCCAGCAGTTTCTTATCCGTTTGTCATGCCACTTCGTTAGCAGAAAAAATGAAATCGGTCTTTATTTCATCACTTTTACTACCTGAGCTTCTCGTTATTACATTAATCTCTCCAGAAAACAGGTCACCTCAATGTTCCAGCAAGGTTTTTATAAGCGAGGTTAAAATTCTTCCCAAATGGAACACAGAGATTTCAGAGCCGGGCAAAAGGTGGACGCAGGCTCGTGTCACTAAGTTGCCCAGGTAAACTTGCAATCCTCTGTCTCAGCCTCCCAGAGTGTTAGAATTCCAGGTAGTGCCACTGGACCTGATTCAAATTCTAGCTTTTGAACGCAAACAAGCAATGACACAAAGAAATTTAGACAGCGAAACTCAAGGTTAGAAAACCGAATGGAACTAGAGACTGAGACAAAGAAATCCTCCAAGGAAGCCCAGAGTTCTTTCCTCTAAATAACATCATCTTGCCTCATTTCCAGTTCTTTATTGGCTAAATCGTAATTTAAAAACCCTACACTCCCTTATTTCATAATATTATAGTAATATATAAAATAATAACAAATTTATGATCCACATAGTGGAATGCCATGTTTGAAACTATGTTATAGGGGAGCAATGCAAAAACCTGCAAAAATCTTTGTTCGTGATACATTTGTTTTAAAAAGTAGGCCATGAATATGTCCCATTTTAAAATGAAACTAATCCCAGCACAGTAGAGAGACAACGGGAAAGTTGCAAGTTAAAGTGTCAGACCACGTATGGGTACGGAGTGTGCTTGCGATACTTACGTCTACATTTTCTAACTTGGCAGGTAGTAAGTACACTATAGCAAGGAAATACTTTTTCCAAAATAAATAGCTTTGAGTACAAAATCACACCTTAGCAGTGTAATCAAAAGCAGTCCTTCGATTCCTCAGCTTCACTCCCTAATATTTTTATTAGTAAATAAATCTCTCCAGATAATAGGTCACCATAACGGTCTCAAAAAATAAAAGTGAATTTAAAATTCTTTACCTACAGAACACAGAGATATTTTAGGGCAGTGCAAAGGGGTGGGTACATGTCATTACACACGTCCAAATCCATAGGATGCATGCATACTATACCAACTGCACCCTCGGGTAAACTAGAAAAAACACAAGCTAACTCCCTAACTCCTTTGCGCAAACCTCCTCCCCGTCCCCACGCACTCTGCTCAGTCCACTCACTAAGTGCTGGCTTATTTTGCTTCAAGAAGTCTTCAAGGGGAATCTGACTCCCAACATTTTCCTCACCACCAAAATGTTGACATTTCTAATAGCAGTGACTTGTGACTAATTTTGTACTCCTATCTTTTGTGATTATTCAATACTTCTATTTTCATGTGAAGTGTAGTAAGTATGATCTTCTATCTATGCACACCCTACAGCCACTAGCAGTGAGCTAGCAAATCAATAAAAAATTATTGACTTTATTAGTCCAATCCTTACATTAACTATATAAATGATCATAATTTTATTTTTCCCTTAAGACTTCCAGGCCCTTACAAGTTCATGACAATGATTTTCTGGATGTCCCTGAAGCTTCAGGGTTCTACCTGCCAGAGGTGAGAGGAGTACAGCCTTTTCACTTTTATGTCCTCACAGTAATAGCACTAGCTTCAGACACTCGCTGCCCCAGGACCAGCAGCCTGTGTACTGCAGCAAGCTACGTATCAGTTTTCCTTAAATTTCAACTCAATGTTTCGACCCCGTCTTTTATCATTACAGTCACCCCTCTGTTGTTTCCAGAAGCCACAGATTAGCACTTATATGCCTAAGAACCCCCAGGTTCCGTGCTTCTGGCCAACTCTAATGAGAATCCTGCAGCTATTGACAAGAGGCAAACCTGCTTCTTGTGCACAACACACATCTAAAATAAAATAAAAATGGTAAAGGCCAGTTTGTAAAATAATTAGACTTAAATGGAATCCACATGAAAAAGAGAGGGTATTATGAATTATCACTATGAAAGTTTCTTGGAAGATAACTTTTTAAAATATGAATAAAATTATCACCACTGCTTTCTTTATGTTGGAATTAACCATTGGCTTAGGTTGGTGAATATGTAATGCTTATTAGTAAAAAAAAAAATACCAATTTAGTTACAAAGAACAAAAAATTGATTCAATAATTCTTACAATGCCATATATAAAGCATCGATACACAGACATTTACAAGTAAATGGATCTTAAAACTAAATTTTGGGAAACTTAGGTATAATAGCTATGTTGAAGCACAGCTAAAATGTCTTTCCTGGAAAAAAAAAAAGATAGGCACAAACTTCAGAACTCCTCTGACATTTCCTAGCTCCAGTTTAAAACTTTGTCAGTGCAACTGGAACATACTGAGGAATCTCAGACTTCACTAGACCATGCTGAGTATTGACAAGGTCAAATCCTATAATAACGTTAAAATGATGGTGCTAATGCGATTAACCCTAGTGGGTACCAGTTATACCAGTTACTTGCCTGCTGACCTTCTTTCTCCTTCATTCCAGGAAATCCATCACTCCTCTCTGAGAACTGCCCCTTTCTATCCACCCTACCACTAACGTGGTGCAGGAGAGAGCTGTAGGTGCAAGCCATGTGATTCCTTCTGAAAAGCGAGGCAGGTGTGTCAGAATGACTGTCCTGGGCCTTTACATGAAAATGAATGGATAGTAGTGTTCTCTCTGGGAGCAAATCTAGGGACAGTTCAACAGCTCTGCAGCCAACACAAGTGAGAACAAAACATGCTTCTGTAAAGAAACAAATGAGGTTAAAAATACAGAAATACAAAAGGCAAGGTGGGGAAGAGAGGAGGGAGGACCTGGTACTGTCTCCCGAATGGATTACAAAGGGTTAATTTCATTTTTATCTTTAACTAAAGGGACTCTGATTACTACACAAGCTACAACTCTGTGGCCTACTTTGTGTCAGAAACCAGGCTAGGGATTTCTCACACATTAGGAAGCATGCCATTACTAAAATTGAAGATCACAAAACAACATGTTACAGTGGTTTTGGTGGTGAGAAATGCTGTTCTGAAAGGGAAGCTGGGAGCTCTATGACGATGGGATGGAAACTTTAAAGATAAGTAGATGTAAAGACAGAGACACAAGGATTCTGAGTATGATTAAAAATTTCTTTCATCAAATGTGAAACCTAGGCTTAGAAGACAAACAGAATGGATAAACCCTACAGATCGCCCTTCTGCAAAAGGGATGCTTGGTAGGGGCTCACTCCTAGCAGACTCCACGGTAAGAACTCAGTGAATGGTAGCCGGTTCATGACCATGGATAGTTTTAATTAATAAAATTGAATTTCTTTCAAAGTAGCCTGAAAGTCAGTTTCTGGCAAAGGTTTTTAACACATTCTTATAAGAAAAATCCATTCACATGGCTCCTGCCAAATTC
Source organism: Ctenodactylus gundi (assembly GCA_004027205.1). Lineage (NCBI taxonomy): Eukaryota > Metazoa > Chordata > Mammalia > Rodentia > Ctenodactylidae > Ctenodactylus > Ctenodactylus gundi. The sequence continues at coordinate 18,060 of PVKB01004280.1, read as the reverse complement.
CATCGTGCTAACTTTTCAATTGTAGTTAAATTTTCTTATTGATCTGTATTAGAAACATCTCCTTTACAGAATCTTTTGGGTATCAGAGAGGCGCTTCACACTCAAAATGACTATATCTGAATTCAAAATTGCTCTATAGCAAGTCCTCTGGCCTGTCCGCAGAGAGGGCAGAGGCAGGTGAGACTTGGAAGGTGAGCATCTCCCAGGTGCACACAGTAGGAGCGCAGGTGGAACCCTCAGGGTCTGAAGCTCCGCCCACAGCCGGGCAGATGCCTGTTCATTGAGCAGATCCACAGGTGCAGCTAATGGCATGTGCCCTCAGGCCTGCACGGGAAATTTTGCCTTAGGTATTTCAGCTCACTGAGGTCATCATGCAGAAAGAAGAACAGCCTGTGAAGAGGTGTGCAGGTTTCCTGCGTCACCATCTGTGCTGGGTGGCTCTGCAGGGATGCTACTGCCTTTGAGGCACCCATGCTTCTGTAGGGAACCCCCACCTGTACTCCTTTATGAAACCCCAAAAACTCACTGGATCACCAAGTTGGGCTTTGATATAATCGCCACCTCCATTGGCTGGCTGTGCCCTGCCAAGGGTTCGTTCATGTCTCCCCAGGAAAAGTTTCACAGGGCAACGCCCTGTGCTGGGGTGTGGCCTCCTGTTAGTGAAGCGCCCCACCACCCACGGAGCCAGCCCGGCACCAAGCACGCCTGCAATGGTCAATCTTAGGCGACAACTTGACTCGATTAAGAAATATCTAGAAAGCTGGAAAAGCGCAGTGTCTGGGTGTGGCCAGGAGGCGTTTCCAAAGGACACAGGCTGTGGCTTGGTCGCTCTGGGTGGAAAATCGCCCTCCATGTGAGGGGGCAGAATTGAACCTGCTGGGGCCGCATGGGAAAAAATAGAGGAAAGTGGCACGTTTGGCTTTGTCCTGGAGCTGGGGCACCTTTCTCCTTCCCTTGGACATCAGAATGCAGGGTTCTCCAGCTGTGACCCCTCCTGGACCGGCGGTCCCCTGGGTTCTCAGCCCATCTGAGCGTTAGACTGCCTGTTGCACGGGTTTCCCCAGAGTCAGAGACTTGCTGACTTGGACTGAGTCAAATTACCTGCCTCCCTGGCTCCGCAGCCCGCAGTTACATATTGGGGTGCTTCTCGGGCCCAGTGTGGGCTAATTCTAATAAACTCCTTCTCCTGTATCTGTGTCTCATGCGTCTGTAGCTCCTGTTTTATCTGGCACTCTGAAGAGCCCTAATACAGCATCTTAGAGATTACCTCTGCAACTAGAAGTCACACTCTATTTGTTGCCCTTGGGCCGCAGGTCGGAGCCTTGAGCGCTGGTGCCTCAGATCCCTGAGCGCCACAGCTTTTCGTGTTCTAAGTCTTCAGCGGTACAGCCTCCATGGCTACCACCGCCCGCACCAGCTCCACTGCAGCAGCCAAGGCCAGCAGACTCCTACACACGCACCTGGAGCCCCCTAGCACCTTTTGCTGACTCTCTAGGGGTGCACCCCACCCCACTTCCCGCACTGCCCTCTGGTTGGGCTTCATTAGCCAGAGTCAATCGTTACGGGACAGACTAGGCACTCAGTTCTTGCACTTAAACAAAAATGACAGGGCCAAAAATGACAGTTGCTATGACTTTTGTGGCATTCCCAAAAAGAACTATAGCATTACTCGCGGCCGTTGGGGAGCGGCTTCCCCGTCTTTGTTCTCAGGTAGTTAGGGATGGCTGCTCCTTGGAGGGGCACAGGAGTGGCTGCAGCAGGGCTGGGGAATGACAGCCACCAGTTGGGTCAGGCCCTGTTGTGTCTGTCAGGGGAGAAGAGAAGGCCAAGGCCTCTTTTCTATCTCACCCCTCCCATCCCAGAATACCCTGCTTCTTCATCTTCCTCTATCACTAAATTCCAAACACAGTGTTTCTAACCTTATTGCTAAATGATAAATTTCCCCTCCCCTGTGTCCTCGGACATCACCCACCTCCAGGGTCACTCCCGGCCACTTTCCTTTGGTCCTAAAGCTGTCAAACTAATTGCCTTCTCAGCATCTCTGCTAGGTGTCCCTCCACCTTCCACCCTGACAAAGCCGACCTCTCCAGTCTTCACGTGGCCACCTGTATTCCAACCACCCACTGAGCTGCACAATCACAGCACACCCATCTCTTCCCTCCACCCCCAGGTCCCAGCCTCCATGATTTCTGGCCTCAGCGGGTCTCATGACACCCCAGCTCTGTTCCTGTCTCCTCAGTCCATCAACAAGGCACAACTCAAGTCCCAATATCCTCCGTGTCAGAATCCAGTACTCACCATACAGCGCTCTTCCCTTTGATCTCTCATACTCAAACAAGGCCTCACGTGACTTGGCCCTCGCACGCCACACATCTCTACCTCCTGCCCCTCCGGTCTGATGATGCAGACCTGTTTCCCGTACCTTCCACTCCCTGAGACCACGCCAGGGGCCATGCTGTGTGTCCAAGTACTTGAGAAACAATACTCAGTGATTATTGCAACAGATCAGTGTTTTTATTTTGTTTTAAGATGAAGTTTCACTACATAGTCCAGGCTGGCTTCCAACTGAGTTCAAGAAATCTTCCTGTTCTAGTCCTCTGAGCAACTGGAACTACATACAGCTATGTGCCACTTCACCAGCTAGACGATAAACAGTGTTCATGTGTGTGTGCGTGAGTGTGTTACCAGGGATTGGACGCTGAGAGGCCTTCCACGTGGTAAGCAAGCACTGTAACCTGAAGTTATATTGCCAGCCTGTGCATTTTTGCTTCTCCACACTGAACAATCTGTGCACACAAAACTTGCAACCTTCCCACCCTAGACTCCTCAGGAGCTGGGTTACAGAAATGCAGTTTTTAACATCAATTTTTTTCCCATAAAATAGACAACTCTTCGAAAGAGAATTTTTATATTTACCTTACATTGCGATTTGTTTATTTTATTGCTTGGGGGTCACTGGAGATCAAGCCCAGGGTATTCCACATGCAAGGCAAGACTCTAGCCCTGTATTATTATTTAAACACTATTTTTTAACTTAAATAAGAAATAACAATATTAAGAAAGAATCTTTGTAGTTTTAACTTACTGTTCATTTCAAAAATGCATGTTGAGTTTTATTAAGAGAAATTCTGTCAGGTGCTTTTATTGTGTTTTCAGATGAGGTCTTGCTATATATCTAGGCTGGCTTCATTTTTATGATTATAAAAAAATTATTTTTATATGTTTTTGGTTTGTTTCTCTCTTTTCAAGACAGGCTCTTGTTATTTTCTTAGGTTGGCATGGAACTGAGATCCTCCTGCCTCAGCCTCCAGAGTTTCTAGAATTCTAGGCATACACCACTATCTTCATCTCATCACCTACATATTTACATTTAATACTTAGAGAGTTGGTAGCAGCAAGTATTGTATTTTGAACCATCCTTGTCCATTTGAAAAAAAAAAATCCCACTCAATGTTAATCTTTTTCCCTTCCAATAAGTTACTAGATTTTATTTGTTGCTGTTTCATTTAAGAGATTTTTCATGTTATTTAAATTTGACTATGGCTTAAGTTTTTAGTTCTAGTTCGTTAGCTCTAGTAGCTGTTTTAGAACTTATTTTATGCTTCCTCTCTAAAATTAATTGGGAAACATTATACATCTTTGGCTATGAAACAGATCATAGAGCACAGAATGACATTAGAATGACTGGAAGAACATGCTCTATGTATAATTTAAGCTAAATGTATTCTTTAGGATAAAACTTTGGTAACTTTTTAAACTATTATTAGTTTTCAGTTTTAGTTATATTTAGCCAATTTTGATTACGTAAGTTCCCATATATAAAATTTATTTTACAAATTTCAATGTGACATTATATAAATGCATATATTTTGTATTATAATTTTAACTTTTTCCATACTTTTTATATTTGAATTACCATTTTTGATTCTTATACTGATGGCTTTGCATGCAATTAAAGTTACTGAAGGTTAAATCACTCTGTTAGAAAACTTTCCATCTACTAATTACCTACTTCCTAATTTACTGCCTTCTGCCTTTATCTTCTACTGACGGACTTCCGGACTTCCTTAGATCACTGTTTGTTTTGTTTCTGATTTTTTTTTCTTTTAGTTTCTCATACGAGCTTCTTCATTTCTTTTCTCATTCAACTGTGAAAAGATCTCATGTGTTGGCATGTTGAATCATACTTTATATGCAATGCTCACGTAATGGGTTATTTTTCAAGTATTCTCGTGGTAAATGTATGGTGTACTCTGCTATAGAAATTATCTTTTCCTTATAAGAAATTCACATTTCTATGTTTGTTTATTCTTTATGTTTATTATATCGTGTTCATATCTGTATTAGTCTGCCTCATTGTTGAGACACAAAACCCCCTCAGAACTCAAAGAAGAAGAGGGTAATTTTGGCTTAAAGTTTTAAGAGGATTCAGTATGAGGGCAGCTGGCTCTGAGACAGAAATGGCGTGTCAGAAGGCACGGCAGAGCAAGCGGGGCCCGACCCATGGCCGCCAAGAAGCAGCCAGAGAATGGAGACACAGCCTCCAAGGCACGCCTCCCGCGGTGCACAGGCGCCAACTCTAACAGCACACTGAGCCAAGTACCCGTCGATGGATCCTATAGTATCTCTGTAATCCAGTCGCCTCCCAAAACCCTACCAGTGAACATGTGACCTTTGGGAGATATTTTAGGCTACATTTAGGAGTGATAAGGATAGCACTCTCCCAACCCAATCACCTCTCAAAAGCCCTGCCTCTAAACAGGAACTTTGGGGGAAAGTTTTGTTGTTGGATATTGTATCATAATAGCATTAAATTTTTTTAAGTTTTTAATTCATAAAAATGTATTCTAGCATAAAGAATCTGATATTTAAATGAAATCGGCTTTGTTACATCACTCATAGTTTCACATCTTTTCTAAACTAATTAAAAGATTAAGAATGTAACAAGAGAAGTAAACGACTTAGATCATTTTTGATTCTGTCAATTTCCCCTTCATTTCTTAGAGATTTGATATTTGTATTTCAACACTATGTTTTCTTGTATAAAACTTTGCTTACTGCCAGGGTCTTACTGGAGATATCTCTCTTAAAGTTGAATAGTATTTTTGATCAATATTGATACATTTATATAATTTTAACTATTTCTGTTAAAAGTTTTGAGGATCTTTAACTTGTTCTAAAACTTCAATGATAACTTTCTGAAAAATATTTAGCTTTAAGTTTTTATGGATATAAAACAATACTTCCCTAGTAAAAATTATATTACATTTCATTTTAACTAATTTTCCCACGTAGTAATTTTTAATCAATATTTCTCTATATCTGGCAGAGGTATTCTTCATTCATTTTCTTTCACACACTTCTGTTTTGTTTTCTTCCCTTTTCCTACTTATCTTATGCTTTTTTTTCTCTTTTTCTGAGCCATCTGGTGGTGTGGAAGGTATATGCCCTACCTTAAGTTCCACCAGAATTAACTTGTATTTACTTTCGGTGCCACTCTGTTTTATTTTATTGTAGTTCATTTTCCTTTTTGGTAGTGGAGATTGAGCCCAGGGCCTTCACAATGACCTACAACACTAGATCATTTTTTATTTTGAGACAGGGTCTTACTAAGTCACACATTTGATCAGGCTGGGCTCAGACTTGCAATCGCCTGGCCCCAACCTCCCAGGGCACTGGGCCTAGCGCCTGTCCCACCACGGCAAGTCATAAGGCTCTCATGTGCCATTTCCAGTTTCCTTCCCATGGCATCAGTGCCACGCTTTTATCTGAGCTCTGAAGGTGATGCTTCCTCTATTTGTCAACAATTTTAGGCTGTAATATCCAGTTACTTAATTACTTGTCTAAGTGTTCCTGAGAAAGTATTTTGTAGATGTGATTAACACAATCAGTTGACCTTAAGTAAACAAGGCCATCCTCAATAATGTGGGTGAGATTCATCTATTAGTTGAAGGGCTTTGGAAGCAAAACTGAGATTTTTCTGAGGAAGAAGAAGTTATGCTTCTTCAGCTGTGTCAGCTCCTGGTCAGGACTTTGCAGCCAGCAGAAGACACGCGCAGGCGCACACCGCACGCGCGAGCGCGCGCGCGCACACACACACACACACACACACACACACACACAGAGTTACATAAGTGTCATGTAAATAGAATCTGAGCTAATAGACCAACTTTTCAAATTGCATGTAGCTTTCATCAGTTACTAGAATTTGTCTTTTTTTAAGGTGTTGGTACAACATGTTTACAGCAGTATATTTGAATTACTTTAATAGTTATCATCACTTTACATTATTCTTTATGACTTTCTATTCTTACATTTTCAGCATTAGTTTAATCTTTTCCATAACTTTCTTTTGGCATTTTTGTCCATTCCTTCAAAGCAAAAGATTCCTAGTTTGCTTTCATGGGCTACTGATATCTTACCAGGGAGTTCCAACGCTGTGGGGAGGGTCTTTATGTTCCCCTGAGCACTTAGGGACCTCGTACCACACTCACTGACACAGGTAAGAATCTAAGGCAGCAGGCTTTATGTCCTCTTTGATTTTTCTTAAACAACTTTGGCTGGGCTTTTGTCTTGTACCACGAGGACAATGTAACTTCGTAATCATAATTCTTGGTACTTCTCTGTTCAAAGTAACTATAACTTCCTTCAGATTTGGTACATGAGTTTCAGTTATGGTTTCCACTATTCCACTGGTGGCAATTATTCTGGAGTCTTAGTAAGGAGAGCAGAGAGCCATTTGCAGCTTTCTGCCTTCTGATGTCTATGTATCACGCCTTATCTTTTGCCATGTTTATTCCTCAGTCTTGACTTTCAAGCCCGGCTGACCTCCTTCAGCGTGTTCTTTATACTAGCTGCTCGGTTGCGATTCTATTTTTCAAGATGCGTTATGAGACCTGAAGACATGCCAGATAAAGTCATCTCGTTCTGTATCCAAACCTGCTACCTATTCCACTTAGAATTCATACTTGATATGGTAGCTCATAGAATCCAGTGTTTTTAGATTTCATTTACAATAAATATGTATTATCTAAAATTTACTCTTGGAATAATGTTCCACTCAACCTTTTCTTCATTTTTTTCTTACTATTTTTATTTATTTATTTTTTAAAGGCAGGGTCTTGTTCTGTAGTCCAGGCTGGTCCTCAACTCACATACAGCCCACCTGGCCTCAAACTCGTGATCATCTTCCTGCCTCAGCCTCTCATGTGCTGGGATTACAGATGTATCACCATGCCCAGCTTACGTGGTGCAGAGGAATCAAGCCCAGGACTTAGCACTTTCTAGGCAAGCATTTTAATCACAGAGACACACCTCCAGCCCGCTCCTGTTATGCTATAAAAAGAATGTAACCCATCCCAGCCCATAACTTTTCCATTTGCTCAACCTTGAATCATGTTTCAATTTCTTATTTTAACAAACCTTAAGCAGCCATACACTACACCAAAAACGAAAGTCTTTAGCTGATTCATTCCTTACCTCTCATTTCCTGAGGCAATATCAGCTCCCAGACGTGTCCAGGATTTCTTAGGATAAGTGCTGTGAAGCTGAATTTTCCCATAAACCCCTGCAAGATAAGATAACATGCAACAATCTTTTGGAGTCCTCAAAGCCAGGTAAGTAAAACTCATTTTGGAAGTTGTTGGGCAAAAGCTATTGCAGAGAACCTGCTCATCAGGGGAAAAACATTTTAAGCACTCCGTTATAGTAGATCATCTACGTCTTGCATGGCTATCATATGTATGCTCCCAAAAGCCTCAAACGAATTAATGCTGCAGCACATCACAATACTCTAAAGACGGAGATGCAGACACTGTAATGGCTAGTTCTGGTAAAAATTAACTGGTTTTGGTATTTCCTGTCATACACAGAATTTTCCAAGAGGCAAAGCTAATTCTATTTCCTGAGCACAGGTTTCTGGTGCTAGTAGATTAATGTTCAGTAACTGGACTTAATGTTTTGTCTTATTACAAATATCAAGGGAGAAATTGCTAGAACCTCTGTTTCAAAATATAATTTGTTTCATACAAACCAACGTACTACCAGGGCCATGCTTGCTACAGCCAGCTTTCTTCCTTCAGGTCTCTCCTCTCACACATTTCATTGCCATTTTCAATTACGTTAAGCATAAGTTGTCATAATCTAGTGGTCTAAAAGTTCTGTGCCCATGAACTCCAGCGGCACGAATGCAAATGTAATCGTGTATTCCTAACATATTTGTTCGGAACTTTTTAGATACTATTTTTTATTTTAGATAAATAAATCTATATGAAATATCCATATACCTGACATAAGCTTTAACATTTCTTCCCACACCAAAACAACAATTTAAAAATGGAAAAATCTAATAACATTCAGCCAAGAGATACAAGAACAAAAGAAGTAAAGCCCAGTAAGATATTAATATTGTGCCTTGGCCTTTCACGGTTCAAAAAATAAAATCTCAACCAGCACCTAATCAACTATTTCAATCAATATTTATAATGTATTCCACACTCTCAGAAAAACAAATCATAACAGGAATTAATGTATGTAAAAATAATCCTGGCTTTAGGACATGCCTTGGAACCAATCTTTCATCATATACTTTTTGAATACATTTCACATGTTATCGTATCATTAAAAAATCTTTTTCTCACCAAAATTAGGTAATCTATCACAGAAGGGTTCTGAAGTAATTTAGAGAGATTTCCAACAATGTTTAAGCAGTTCAGGTTCTTAAATTTGAATTATCCAGAAAATTCAATTGACCAAGAAAGCAGATTTCCTGGTCGTTTCAATGATCAAAGGTTTATTGTAAAATGACATGATTTCTTAGTTGTTTCAATGAGATTATAAAGGATTTAAGAGGATTAAAATTTCTCATTTACTGTGGATACCATAATAATTTAAGCATGTGGTGAAATAAGCATTTCATTCTTTATTTCAATTTAGAATTAGAGAATATTCAAAGACACTAGTTTTAACACATTGTTGGGGTCAGAGGACACTCCTAACTGAAAGTCGGATCAGATATGATCACCTGAATAGAAAATACAGATCTAATCCTTCCAGTTTATCAATGGAGGGAAATTTCACCAACAGCATTTTATTAGAAATAGAAAATAAACAGCACAGAGAAAAAAACCCCTTTGGAAACCCAAAAGCACTATCACAATTCAGCAGTGGGAGGTGTTTGGAAAGTACATCAGAAAGCCTCGCCCATACCACACTACGTGTATTTCCCGGTACTCAGAAGCCTCGTACGGGATGGCCTTTTGCCACCTTAAGATGACTTACTAGAAAATACCCAACACAACATTGTACCCAAAGGAAGAGCCAATGGTGTCCTGTAGGATGACTGTGACTTGATTAAGCTATATGACAACAGAATATTTAATGCATAAGAAAGCACAGTGACCTGACTCACTGCAAATATTCTATAAGTACAGGGAAAAATAAAAGCACTCAAGTTTTTAAAACTGCAAACTTTTTTTTTTCTTTTCCTGGTTTGTTGAGATGGAGTATTTCTGTACAGATAACGGCTGGCATCACACTCTTGATTCTTCTGCTCCCCCTCCCAAGTGTTGGGAATACAGGTGTGTGTCACCAGAGAAGGGAAGTTGCTTCCCAGGAAGCATTTTTTTTTTCTTTTTTACCTTTTAAAGTCAGTGATGCCTACATGGAATGGGTGAGAAAAGGCTTAGAATCCAATAAATATTCTCTTACCCTTTAAAACTTAATAGTTCTAAAGCTCCTACATCATGTCTATACAAGACCAGTCCCAGTTTTTGTGTTTCTATAAGCCAGTTCTAAAGTAAGATTTGTTACGATGCCAATATTAAATGGAGAAATTGCCAATAGTGAAGGTGCCTTAATAATGTATAGATTGGTATACAATGTATTAGCTATTAAATAATATTTATAGTTGATAATACATCCTTAGTCCAGACCTTGGTGTTTTAAGATCTGGATATAGATCCCAGTTTTGATGCATAAAGCTGTGTGGCTTTTGAATATTTTTCCTTACCTCTTAGTCCTTGTTTTGAGATTGGTGAACACTGCTCATAGGAGAACCAGTAAGTGAAACAACAAAAACTATGCATTATTCATAGCAGTGCTTGGAGTTGAGTGCATATTCTGTGAGTGGTAATTCTCTATCCCACACTGATACTCACAGTCATTTCATATTTAACGAAAGATATTCCATACTCTTACCAATTGTCCCTGGGTCAATGTGAATTCCATTGAACCGATCACAAAAGATTCCTTCTGAGGCTCTGAGGAAAATCACAAACTTTTGATCTTTTTCTAAGGGATGGTCTGAAGTACCTGTTAACAAAGAAAAATATTTCATTCAAAGAAATTTGAGGTAAATAAGCTGGGCGTGGTGGCACATGCCTGTAATCCCAGCACCCACTTGGGAGGCTGAGACAGGAGGATTGCCATGAGTGCTTTGATCGTGCTTTTGGGTTTTCAAAGGGTTTCCAAGGCCAGCCTAGGCTCCATAGTGAGTTCAGGACCAGCTGTAGAGTGAGACCCTGCCTCAAAAAAATAAGAAAGAAAGAAGGAAAGAAGGTAAGAAAGAAAGAAAGAAAGAAAGAAAGAAAGAAAGAAAGAAAGAAAGGTGAGGTAAAAGAGACAAAATCCAAAGCATGTGCTATGAAGGGAATGACATGTAGAAGAGCCAGAGGCCACGTGGGTAAAGCAGGAGTTGGGTGGGAAATAAGACTAAGCAAATGTCTCTGGAGGAGAGTGGACCACTGCTGGGCAAAGACCCAGTGTTCTCTATGCTTTCTCGGACTCCTTGGCCTGACCATGTGACTCGTTTCACCTGAAGAAATTTGAGTGGGCGTGATTGTAATACCAGTTTGAACTTTGAAGGAATTTGGCAAATTTTGCCGGATCCTTGCCATGGTCCTCTCTACCATAAAAGAAGTTTGAAGCCTAAGCTGCTTGTAGTACCTAAATGAAGAGACACGCGGAACAGAGCTGTGCCAAATGCACAAGCTGGAGCCACGTCCAACCAAATCTAGCCAGTGGTTGTTTTGATAAGGCCCTGAGATTTGGCAATTAGTTATTACACACTGTTATTACAGTGAAACTTAGCTGTTGTACTGGCTATGGCTGCAAGGAACACAAATTCTTCGTATGTATTTTAACATTTAATCCTCCCAAGAAACTTGCAAGTATGATTCCATCCCAATTTTTGATCTTCAGACATACAAAGGCTTAGAATTGATGAGAATTACCTGAATTTATCCAACTAGTAAGTACCAAATCTATTGAAACGACAGCGTGTTTATGTTGTCTTGTCAAGCAAGAGAAATATTTTCTATCAATTCTTTTAGAAGCATGAAGACACACAAAGGCCTCACAGGAGCTGACACTCAGGCACAGATGGGGAGCTAAATCGGACCTCACGCAACTGACGTGGTGCTTGGTCACCTCAACAGGAAGAGAATTGCTCAGAAATTGTGCTAGTGAGTATGACCTAGAAAGACTATATTTTTTTTGGAAATACATCTCAGAGTACAGGAAATATTACAAAGAGTTAACATTTCTTAGAAATCTCAGATTTGAGGAAGGAAAGAGGAGCTATGGGAGGGATGAGAGTAGGAAGGGGGAAGACGTGATACATGCATGTACATGTACATACATGCAACTGACATGTACATGTCAGTTTCTAGGGGTGGGATGTAACTGCTCTGCATCATACATATATAGTGATAGAAACAATAACTTTTGAGGGGCAACAAAAGAAATAACTGGTAGAAAAGTTGCCCCCAATGGAAATACTACCTATCAGACGAGACCTACCAGTTTAGAAATTTCTTGACAGGATGACCAAAAAATTCAGCAAATGTGAGGGCATGATTTGAAAAATACTTTGAATGCTTAAGTTGTAATTATTAAATTAAAATGTGTATTTTCCCCTTTCAAAGTATTCCTCCTCATTTGAACACACATTGTCCGAACGTCGCCCCTTTCTGAAGCGGTTCTGGAAGTCCTCTGCTGTGTCTCCCGCTGTGTTGCTGCGGCTGCCTCAGCGTCCTGAGTTAATTCGAGAGGTTTGCCTTTCACAGTCCTTTTCACTTGGAGAGAAGCGCCGGAAGCCCACGGTGGGTACCATGGCACACTCAGCGCTTCCCTGAGCCTGTGTTCCCGCCGCATGGCTGAGGCTGCAGCGCTCCCATAGTTTTTAACCACACCCGCTAACGACACTCACAAGAGAAAACTTCCAGAGCTGCTTCAGAAAGTGTCAGGAAAGCTATGGCGTGTGTGCCCGGTGAGGGGGAGCGTTGTGAGGGGCGTTGAGGACAGGGTGTCTTTTCCCAAGATACATTTTTATAATCTGAGCAGACACCATCGTTTTGGTCATCTCTGTATGCTATGAAATAATTAATGAATTTAAAATTATTGATTGTCTTCTTAGTTAGTGGTTTTTCAGGAAATCGCCCTCATTCCTTCCTGCTGGCATTTCTGACACACGCGGTCAGCCCGAAGGCCCAAGGTGAGTTAGCACTCGCCTCCCGCCTGTCTTCAGAGTCCTGCCTTCCCAGCCATCGCTGTAGAAAAAGCTGTTGAGAGAACGAGATTCAGCGAGGGCAGGAAAGCCGCCGAGAGCACAGCAGGCCGGCAGGGAGCACGGCTAGAACCCAGGCCCGTGTGTGCCCAGAAAGCCTCCGCTCCGAGGAGCTGCAACCAGCCCTCCGCCACGCAAGCCAGGCGTCCTGGGAGCCCCGCAAACACGTCGGGGAGCAGGAGGGAGGGAAGCGGGAGGAGGAAAACGCTAAGCGAATGTGCGCCGTGCGGCTCTTATCTCGCAGTCGTAAGTCTGTCCAGTAAGCTGTTTTCCAACTGTGACTTCATTTATTTCACGGAGGGTAGTTGAAAGTCTTGGGGAAAGAAGTGACCTAGTACTAAACAGATACCAGAGAGAAAAAAGTAGGACAGTTTTTGCCCTAGAGAAATGTATGCAGAGTCCCACAAAAAGAGTTCAGCGTTGCTCTAAAATCAGAGATTAAATCAATTATGCAACCCAAAACTGCAGCACATGTGGAGTTTTCACAGAAAGTCTGGGCAAAATGAGTCAGCCTGCCGTGATTTCTGGTATCTAAAGGCAGCAGCAGAGTCTGTACTCTGCGTTTGTTACTGTGGGGGAAGGGAAGAACAGAGAATAAGACCTGGCAGAACCAAGGCCCGGAAGAGCAGGAGAGCTGACCTCTAAACCCAGTGCTGCTTGAATTTGTAGATGCTGTTGGACAGAAAAAGCTTTAAAGGCCAAGATACATATTTCCACTCTTAGACCAGAAATCAAAGAAGGTTCTGCCTGGACTTTGCCCTTAAAAGGAAAGATTCTCAGGGTGGGCAGGGTTTTTGTTTGTTTGTTTGTTTGTTTTTTGTTTTGTTTTGTTTTGTTTTGTTTTCCTTGGTAGAGTTGTTCCCGGCTGCTTCAAACTATAACGAGAAGCATAGAAAAACTGGATGGATTGTTTTTGAGGCAGGGCCTCACTGTGCCATCCAGGCTGGTCTTGAACTCGCTCTGTATCCCAGGCTGGCCTTGAACTCACTCTGTATCCCAGGCTGGCCTGGAGCACACAGCAATCCTCCTACCTCAGCTTCCCGAGTGCTAGGATTACAGGTGTGCCCCACACCCAGTTTATGAGGTGTTGGGGAGTTGAACCCAGGGTCTTGAGCTTGCTAGGCGAATGCTTTAACCACTGAGCTATTCATCCAGCCCCAAATTTATATATTTATAATAGAAGGAAAAACAATTGTCATCAAACTGCGAAGACCATCCAGGTTTTTTAACAGGCATGTTCTCAGTCAAATCTCACAAGCCTTTGGTGAAGGTCCGCATGAGGAAACTGAGGCAAAGAGTGGCCAAGTAACTTGTCAGGAATGGCACAGCTATTGAGCAGTGATTGAGGGCCTTGGGTTTAATAAAGACCACTGTAGGACATGAGGATGTGGGGGAAGAGGAGACAAGTAAAGCAAAGTTGGTACTACTCAACATGATGCTGGGTGACAGAGGGGACAGAATGGGTTCCAGATGCTAAATTCACCTGGGGAGATGGAAGAAAATAAGCTCTGGCCTCAGAAAGACAATCACGACAGTCATTTACGAAATATGATGCAAACGGATTCCATGAACTTCAAAAGGTAAGACAAAGGGTGGAGGAGCTTTCGTAACTACAGCTCTAAGTACAAATCTAGTTTACACTTAAGCCCAGTCTACCCACATGAGTCCCCAAACCTTGCCCTCGGCTACCTCCACACTGACACTTTCCAGAACCTCACCTCTGCCCCACTGGAGCCCTCAGTCTTTACCTTCATTCTTGCTGACTCTCAATCCCCCAGCACACTGGTTCTGCTTTAATTGATTTCTAAAGACTTCTATGATCGTGAATTAGATGCCCCTTTGGTGCAGAAAGATGTTACTGTCCCTTGTAATAAATCTACTTCAAAGAATTTGTCCTAAAGAGTTAGAATGAAATACAGGCCAAGAGTAATGCCGAAAGCTCCTCACTGCAGTCTGTATGGTAGCTGACGTTCTAAATGCTCTGACATGACACACAATTAGGATCATCTTCATGGTGGTCCAGGTCCTGCACATCTCTCTGGCCTTTCCATCATACTCAGTGGCTGAGCCTCATTGTTCCCTGACCACATATTGTGCGCTTCCTGCACCTTGCATTCTCGGCCTGGAGGCCCGCTCCTCCCTCCCTTTCCCGCAAGGCTAACTGCCCAGATAACATGCCACCTCCTCAAGACTTTCTTGCCAACTAAGTCTAGGCTAAGTAGCCGTCTTCAGCTACCACAGCACACCATATTTTACCTCAATACATCCAAAACTGTACTAAGTCATCTCTTACATCTTTCTTTTGATGGGCAAAGAGAAGAAACAGCTCACCAAGAAAACATAAAATTATTTGAAAATATTTTATACAACTAGTTATTTTTACCAACTCTCCTGCATAAAACAATTAGAAATAAAGAGAATACCCATAGGATAATAAAACCTCACCTCACTAATAAATTATAAAAAAATTTAATACATATGCACCTAACATCATAGCTTCAAAATATATGCATCAAACATTAAGAAAACTATATGGAAATGAAGATACAATCTATACTAACAGTAGGAAAGCCAGCACAACTTTTCTTAAATTTAAAAGCACTAAGGCTACAGCAGTTTTAAGTAATGCAATTCACCAATTTGGTATCACAGGCCTAGCTGGGAAATAAGGCCTTGGCACAAAGAACACATGTTCTTTACAAGCTCAAGACATGTATGGAACTTGATTATACAGTGACCATGAAGCAAGATTATCAGATTTAAAAGGATCGGGGTCACGTGGCACATGTTTTCTAAACCTAGTTTAACCAAAATGTACAACTCACAATGAAAAGATTTTTAAAGTGGGCTATATTAATGTGAATATTTTCTTTTGGGGAAGAACTAACTTCAATCCTCCTCAAACTATTTCATAAAATAGAAAGTGAAGAAATACTACCAAACTCACTTCTTGAGGCTAGCATCACACTAGTCCCAAAACCAGACAAAGACTTAATCAGGAAGGAAAATTACAGACCAATATACTTAACGAACATAGATGCAAAAATCCTCAATAAGATTCTGGCAAACAGAATCCAACAAGTAATCAGAAAGATCATACACCATGATCAAGTGGGCTTTATCCCTGAGATGCAAGGTAAATCAATCTATATAATACATCATATCAACAAAAGCGAAAACAAAAACCACATGATCATCTCTATTGATGCAGAAAAAGTCTTTGAGAAAATCCAGCACCCCTTCATGATAAAAACACTGAGAAAAATAGGTATAGAATGTCCCTACCTAAAACTCATAGAAGCCATGAAACTCATGCCAAGCCTACTGCAAATATCATAGTAAATGGAGAAAAATTGAAATCATTCCCTCTCAAATCAAGAACAAGACAAGGCTGCCCACTCTCACCACTCTTATTCAACATAGTCCTTGAAACACTGGCCATAGCAATCAGACAAGAAAATGAAATAAAGGGAATCTGCATCGGAAAGAAGGAGGTCAAACTTTCCTTATTTGCAGATGATATGATTATCTACATGAAAGATTCTAAAAACTCCACTACGAAACTCCTTTAAATAATAAAAAAAAAAATTTTAGCCAAGTCACAGGTTACAAAATTAACACTAAAATATCAAAAGCTTTTCTCTACACTAACAATGAACTTACAGAGCAAGAACTCAGAAAAATAATTCCATTCTCAATATCTCAGCAAAAAATTAAATACCTAGGAGTATACCTAACTAAGGAAGTGAGGGACCTATATAAAGGAAACTACATTACATTGAAGAAAGAAGTTGTAGGAGACATTAGAAAATAGAAAGGCATCCCCTGCTCTTGGACAGGCAAAATATAGTCAAAATGACTATACTATTGAAACCAATATGTAGATTCAATGAAATTCCTATCAAAATACCTACAAGTTTCTTCAAAGAACTTGAAACAACAATTCTTAAATTCATATGGAGCAAAAAGAGACTAAGAATAGCTAAAGAAAGCCTGAGCAACAAGACCAAGGCAGAAGGCATGACAGTTTCAGACATCAGGCTGTACTATAAAGCAATATGTAAAAACAATTAGGTACTGGCACAAAAATACACAGAACAGTGGAACAGAATTGAAGATGCAGAGACAAACCCAAATACCCTCAATCACTTAATCTTTGACAAAGGGGCCAAATGCATACAAGGGAAAAAGGACAGCCTGTTCAACAAATGGTGCTGGGAAAACTGGACATCCACATGCAGAAGAATGATTCTAGTCACACACCTATCACCATACACCAAAACCAAATCAAAGTGAATCAAAGACCTAGACATTAAAAGTGAAACACTGAACCTCCTAGAAGACAAATTAGGCAAATATCTTAAAGACATAGTGGTAGGCAAAGACTTCCTTGACAAGACAGCAAGAGCAAAAGAAATTATCCCCATTATGAACAAATGGAATCTTGTCAAATTAAAAAGTTTCTGCACAGCAAAGGAAACTATCAACAATGTAAAAAGAGAACCAATGGACTGGGAAAATATATTTACCACCAACATCTCAGATAGGAAGCTCATAACTAGAATATACAGGGAGCGGAAGAAAAGTAAGCCAACCAACATAAAGGATCCTATTGAAAAGCGGGCAAATGAATGGACAGTTCACTCAGGAACAAGTACAAGGGGCCAATAGATACATGAAAAGATGCTCAACATCTCTAGCCTTAAGAGAAATGCAAATCAAAACAACAACGTTAAGATACCATCTCACTCCAGAGAGAATGGCCTTTATTAACAAGTCAAATAGCAATCAGTGCTGGCAAGGCTATGGGGAGAAAGGAACCCTCCTGCCCTGCTGGTGGGAATGTAAATTCATACAACCACTCTGGAAAGCAGTATGGTCAAAAGACTAGAAATAAATTTCCCCTTCAATCCAGCAACAACCCTCCTGGGAATGTATCCAAAAGAGGCCAAAACAACACATAGCAGAGATATATGTGTACCCATGTTCATAGCAGCACAACTAACAATAGCTAAAAAATGGAAGTCACCAAAATACCCATCAACAGACCAATGGATACACAAACTGTGGTATTTATACACAATGGAATACTATGCATCTATAAAGTCCAAAAGCTTGGAGGTTTTCACAGACAAATGGAAGAAACTTGAGAACATCATGCTTAGTGAAGTGAGTCAGAAGCAGAAGGTGAAATATCGAATGGTCTCTCTGATATGAGAGACCCAGATCACAACTCCTATGGAACTTAAAACAAAAAAAACAAAGTGAAACAGGGTGATAGGGCGAGGGAGGAGGGAGGGCAGGGAAGGTAGTGAGGGGGACAAAAGGAGAGTGGGAAAGTCCTTGTCACCTCGATAAGATACCTACGTGCACAAAATCCTCAATTTCATTGTAAACCTTAAATCTTGCATTAATACAGATCAATTAAATGGGGAAAAACATGAATATTTTCTAATTAAAGCTACTACCAGGACAGTGAAAACACAAGCAGCAGA